>JARQOC010000003.1:735247959-735357046 GCA_033576535.1 Allobates femoralis
TCACACTGTGTGAAGGGCTGTGATGGGGTCATAATACATTGTAAATGGCTGTGTGGTAACCAACATACTGTGTAGAGTCCATTATTCTGTGTGGAGAGTTGTGTGGAGATCACCATTCTGTGTGGGTGCCTCATTTTGTGCGAGAAGACTATGTGGGGACAGATATATTTTGGAGCACCATTGTGTGTGGAAGACAGTGGGGCTATCATACTATGTTGGGAGGACTGTAGGGTCATATCTTGTGAGGGAATTGTGAGGTTATTTTTGAGTGCATGTGCAGAGTACTATTGAGGAATTCACTCTGGGGGTATTATACTTTTCCTGTCATTATACTTTATAGGGGCCGTGAAATGGGTAATGTAGTGAGTGGGAACATTAAGTGGCTTAAATAGGAGCAAAATGACTTTGTAAGTGCTGCAAAGCTGGGAGACAGGGGCTAACTGGCGACGCAAACCCTGTGTGGCAATATTTTTCCGCCAGACCTTAGGTGAGGACCGGGGGGGAGGGTGCTATCGTAAATATTCAGCAGCCCACCTCTGTCCTGCCAGCCCTCGGGTGAGGACCCTTGTGCTATCGGAAATCTTCGGCAGCCCATCCCAGTCCCTCCAGCCCTTAGGTGAGGTCCGGGGGGGTAGTTGGTGGCCCTGTCGGACATTTTCCGTGGCCCATCTCAGAGCCGCCAATCCTTATGTGAGGTCCAGGGGGGCCGGCCTGTCTCTGTGGGTGGGCGGCCCTAGGTGGGGGCTATACCACCAGCCCCTGCCACCTGGGCCAGTCCGTCCCTGCTGGGAGATATGCCCTTCTTTGATTGAGTCTATGCAACCACAAATCTATGCGCCACAACCTTGCAGAATGTTTTTTTATATTGGCATAGAGGGAGGCCCCGTCAGATGCCCAATCAGGATTTCTGGAACCCTCTGATTTTTATGTATCCTCCTAGACCAAAGGATTAAGTTGAGGAACAATATAGAGAGATTTCCTGCAAACTATCACGAGCAAGAAGGTTGATAATTTTTCCTCTAATTAGGAAACCCTTCAGAACTGTACATCCTGCTTCTTTTAACAACAAGGACTAATTTAAGAACATTGCCAAATTTTTTTCTTGATTTGACACTGAACGTTATGGATTAAACAATGTAACAAGATCTATCCTTTATCTCCAGCACCAGATATTAAATATATTATATTCCAGGCATGCCCATCAAATGTGAAAGATGCATATATCATACAAAATGGAGCATGATGAATATGATGTGGTTTAAATGTGGTCTTATTTGATAATCATTTATATTACAAGCTCATTCAATAGATGGCTAATTTTATTTTTTTTGGAGAACATGATTTATTCACACAGTTATTCTCGAATTGATTTGACTTTGTCATGAAATGCATCGTATAGGAATGGCTTTATATCTGGCAATTGTCATTGAATTATAGATGTAAGTGTTTTTTTGATGGAAGTTAAATCTGGTTACACTGGATGTCCCAGCTGCCTTATGCTTGAGTTAAGATAATATAATGTTGTTTAAATTTGAGGTTGGGCAATGCTACAGGGAAATAGAAAGCTTCTAGCATTACATATTTACATTGTTGCTGAAAAATATACTTTTGTCATCACTCATCAAAATCGGAATAAAAACTGACTGGGCTCACAATGGGTTTGGCTTCTTTAACCCTACTGTGATAAGATGATATTGGAGGAAGTCATATCTTCTTACAGATTTTCCCTACAGGAGCTAAAATAGAACAATACATAGTTCTATTAATTCCATCTCTACATGAAATACATGGACACGTAGAGACCCGAGAGCAAGTCCTTCTACAATTGGTCCATGTAGAACATATAGACTCCACTAAAGATCAAAATCAATTGCTTCCATGCAAAATATTTTCTGAAATATAAAAACTTTTAGATTTCCTCAACTGGATGTAAGCAAATCCTATGCAATTGTGAAATGTCTCATTAGTAATATTTTTCAAAAGCCCTTTGCTACAGAAACCTACTCACAGGTGCCCCACTAAGACTTTTTTTCCCATTCACGTAATGTTTATTAGTCCTTAAAACATATCTTCACTTTCCAAACTTAGGATATGAACCTCACAGTGGATACTTAGAGGTCTAGAGTAAAATGTAGAAACTTTTATTCAGTGTTCTTTGGAAGCTTCCATCACTTCTTGGCTGTATTTATCTCATCAACAGTCAGAATGCAAGAAGACTTACTTCTACCCTTTACTTTCCCTGCTTCAAAATAGATAGCTGTATTTGAAAATAATTTGAACATCTTTGCCAAAGTGAAACACAACCTGTCTCAGTATGGTATACATAGAATTGTAGGCTTAGAAATAATAAGTTAGAGTACAGGTCTACTGTACAGTATATGATATATGGAAAATGACTGTGCTTTAAAGGGATCCTATCACCCCCAAATAGCCTCCTAAGCTATTAAAACATGTCCCTGCAGCCTCCCATCAGTAATCCCACACTCCTTTTTGGTCATAAAAGCATTCAGTGAAAGTATAGAAAAACGTTATATTACTTACTCATTAGTGATGATAATGAGTAGTGGCTATATTCTTTAGTCACCCAGGCGGGCCCATGTCGTCATAATAACACGCCTTAATAGGCGTGATCTGCAATTCCTATTACACTCAGCGCCTCCCAGCTCTCCTCAGTGCTGGCGAGGTTGTAATGGGGCTGTAATGACACGAATCGCGTCATTTCTGGCAGCGGGTGACGTCAGTACACCCACGCCGCTCTGCGGGCTTCAAGCACCACACTGCGCATGCGGCGTGGGTGTACTGACGTCACCCGCTGCCAGAAATGACGCGATTCGTGTCATTACAGCCCCATTACAACCTCGCCAGCACTGAGGAGAGCTGGGAGGCGCTGAGTGTAATAGGAATTGCATATCACGCCTATTAAGGCGTGTTATTATGATGACATGGGCCCGCCTGGGTGACTAAAGAATATAGCCACTACTCATTATCATCACTAATGAGTAAGTAATATAACGTTTTTCTATACTTTCACTGAATGCTTTTATGACCAAAAAGGAGTGTGGGATTACTGATGGGAGGCTGCAGGGACATGTTTTAATAGCTTAGGAGGCGATTTGGGGGTGAAAGGATCCCTTTAATGCAAAAAAAAACCTTTTCAAAGCAATTGCAAAAGATGAAGGATAGCCTTTGGTTATGTGTATTCAGCTTTTAATTATTTTTGCTCCCTGTAATATGCTAGTTAAAATGAAAGCAGTCCTTGATGATGATTGAGAGATAGTTGGTGTCAGGATTCCAGCTCTTCAGATTACTCTTTGTGTCTCCTCGCCCCTTATACAAAACTAGATGGTGGCCCGATTCTAACGCATCGGGTTTTCTAGAATATAGAAATAGGGATTGCATGGGGAAGGCGGTGAGGGCTGAATAGGGAGGGACTTTGAGGACGGAGCTGCAGGGGGTGGACGGCGTGGCAGGAGGGAGGAGGATGGAGCGGTACAGTTAGGGGTAGGACCGAGTAGCGGGGGAGGACGAAGTGGCTGGGGGTGAGGGGGATGGAGGACGAAGGCGGTAGCGGCGGGGTGGGGGAGGATGGAGCAGCACAGGCAGTGGGAGGACGGAGTGGCAGGGGGAGGACAAAGCACAGAGTGGCGGGGAAGGAGGACGGAGGATGAAGCAGCGGGGTGGGGGAGGATGGAGCAGCACAGGCAGGGGGAGGGCGGAAGATGGAGTGGCGGAGGGGAGGAGGACAAAGAAGTAGGAGGAAGCGGTGGGGTGGAGGAGGATGGAATGGCACATGTAGGGGGAGGACAGAGCGGCAGGGGTAGGGCGGAGCACAGAGCGGAGGGGGAGGAGGACATATGACAAAGCGGCAGGGTGGGGGAGGATGGAGCAGCACAGGCAGGGGGAGAACAGAGGATGGAGTGGTGGAGGGGAGGGAGGACAAAGGAAGGATAGGAAGTAGTGGGGTGGGGGAGGATGGAGCGGCACAGGCAGAGGGAGGATGGAGCACAAAGCGGCGGGGGAGTGGAGGATAGAGGACAAAGCAATGGGGTGGGGGAGGACGGAGCAGCACAGGCAGGGGGAGGACGGAAGATGGAGTGGTGGAGGGGAGGAGGACAAAGGAAGGAGGAGGAATTGGTGGGATGGGGGAGGATGGAGCGGCACAGGCAGGGGGAGGATGGAGCACAGAGCGGCGGGGGGAGGAGGACAGAGGACGAAGCGGCGGGGTGGGGGAGGACAGAGCAGCACAGGCAGGGGGAGGACGGAGGATGGAGTGGTGGAGGGGAGGAAGACAAAGGAAGGGCGAGGAAGCGGTGAGGTGGGGGAGGATGGAGCGGCACAGGCAGGCGGTGGATGGAGCACAGAGCAGCGGGGGGAGGAGGACTGAGTACGAAGCAGCGAGGTGGGGGAGGATGGGGCAGCACAGGCAGGGAGAGGACAGAGGAACAGAGGGGTGGAGGACAAAGGCAGGAGGAGGAAGTGGTGGGGTGGGGGAGGATGGAGCGGCACAAGCAGGGGGTGGACGGAGCGGCAGGGGGAGGACAGAGAACAGTGTGGCGGGGGGATGATGAGGATGGAGGACGAAACAGTGGGGTGGGGGAGGATGGAGCAGCATAGGCAGGGGGAGGATGGAGGATGGAGTGGCGGAGGGGAGGAGAACAAATGAAGGAGGAGGAAGCGGTGGGGTGGGGGAGGATGCAGCGGCACAGGCAGGGGAGGACGGAGCGGTAGGGGGAGGATGGAGCACAGAGCAGTGGGGAGAGAAGGATAGAGGATGAAGTGGTGGGGTGGGGTGGCCAGAGCAGCACAGGCAGGGGAAGGAAGGAGCAGACTCACATCCACACACAGACTCACACCTACACACAGAGTCACATCTAGACACTGACTCACACTGACACACATACACACACAGACTCACCCCCACAGCCAGACACACACACACACAGACTCACACCCACACACATACACACATAGACTCACACCAACACACATACACCCAGACTCACACCCACAGCCAGACACACACACCCAGACTCAGACACACACAGACTCACATCCACACACACATGGCTCTCAACTCTCTGTCCTCTGGCGGTCCCAGTGCTGGCCCTCATGTCCCTGGTGCTGAACGCGTTGTCCTGCAGAGAATAGGTGTGGAGGAGGCGGAAGCAGAGGCGGCGGTGTGGAGGATGATCCCGGGTGTCAGCCGCCTCCGGTCAGTGCAGCTGGGCCCCAGCTGGCATGTGCTGCTGCCACCAGCTGACCTGACAGGAGGCGGCTGACACCCGGGATCATGCTATGGCCACACAGTCTGTGACAGAGTGTGCGGCCAAAGGAAGGAGGAGAGTGTGGAGGAGCCACATGATGCGCGCTCCCATTGCTCTCTGCACCCTGGGAGCCTCGACCCTGGCAGCCCCCAGTCCCCGGTGTCAGAGGGTGGCTCGTGGCGGGGGTTAGTGACGTGGGGCTGCAGCGGGAGCCCACTGCGGCCGCCATCTTTTGTTCTCTTTCTGCGTACAGAAATCGCGCGCTAGCGCTGATTGGTCCGCCCGGCCGGGCTCAACCAATTAGCGCTAGCGCGTGATTTCCGTGACAGACATTAGAACATTAGACGATTATATAGTAGATGGCATGCACTAGCTCCTCCCTGTCCATGTGTTTCTGCTTTCCTGCTGATATAAGCTCCAGTTCACCTTAAGGTACCTTTACACGCAGCAACTTTTCTAGGAATTTCCCTGGCAACTTACTGGTTGCAGTGAAATCATGGAGACATTGTTCCATTTGTACACAGCAACAAGATAGAACAATGTGTCCATGATTTCACTGCAAACAGTAAGTTGCCAGTTAAATTCCTAGAAAAGTTGCCGCGTGTAAAGGTACCCTTACAGGTCTTTCTTGAGTATTTTGCTTGGATCCCTGGATCCTTGTGTATCTCAAGTTTGTGCTGCCTCTCCAGATATTCCGGTTTGGCTTTTTCAACTACTTGCTGTCTGATTTCCAGCTTACTACACATGCTTCCAGTTTGCACCCCACATCAAGCTTCTCTGTGTTGAGTGCGTTTCTGTTTTAGCTTCTGCCAGCCTGCCTCACTTCATGTAAGCTCGGTTTGGTCTAAAAGCTCCGCTGTGGCTTTTCTCTTACTTTATTTTGGTTGCAGTTGCAGTGTTCAGGACTGTTATGGACTTTTCTTTTGTTACACTGCACTCCATCTAGTTCTGGACTTGTTCTCAGAAACTATACCACTTCCAGGTCTTCCTGGATGTGAACTGTTACTTATAGACTGTTCTGTTATCCGCCACTTCCAGTGTGAACTGTTAATTAAAGACTATTCCATTTGACCTCAATGCAAATAAACTGTTCCTAAGAGACTATTCTATTTGGCATCACCGAACGATTATTTGCATGATTTATAAACTCTGCTTTGTTTACTGCATTCTCATGTTTGTACTTTTACCATGTGTGTTAATACAGACTTTTACCTTTATACCTTGCCTCAGTGGTGTCTTTGCCCCCAAGCATTAAATTCCTGAGATATTCACATCAGTTGTTACAGTTGGTGATGATAGAGTAAGCTTGCTGCTTCTGCAATGTTACTTTATGGAGCAGCCCTCTTGAAGACTATTAATAATGATGATGACTGGTACTATAGCCGTGAATCCTGATACTTTTAAGGGGTAGGCATAGTGTAAGAGCTAAACTAAGCAACATTATGATCAGTTTGTAAATGAGAGTAGTGCATGCTTTTAACGCTGGGGTACAGAGTGAATGGAGTAAAAAATTTAGCAGAATAGATGCTGGTGCAAATGCTGTGCCCAGCAGCAATGCAGCGTAAGAGGGCAGTGTAAAGCTGCAGTAGCATCCAAGTCAGGTAGAAGCACCAGTGCTTAATTTAAAGAACTGTCTGTAAAGGGCTACTTATGTACAGTCTGGCAGGGACAAATCTAGCTCTTTTGTTGACTGAGGCAAAAGAGCTCCTGGCTGCCTCCCCACAGTGCAATTTAAAGCTGCAGCAAACAAATGCAATTCTGTCTGTCATTTTTTTTGTGTTTTACTTTTATAGTATTCATTCTTATTATTTAATTCCTTACGGGACTTGAACCTGTGATCGTCATATTACTCATACTTGTCATGGGAGTACCACAACAGAGGTGTCAGAAGATCACAGCACATGACTACATGCACACTTGCACTGGTTGGATCTGCTTTGCTTTCTAGTTAGCAATGCAAATTTTCCTTGAACCAATGCTGCAAGGGTTAAGCAGATCTTTGGGTCACCTAAGGCTTTCTGTCCTGTGTTATCTTAGCTGTTCTGATTTTCCCATACCCCTCTGCTATAAATATTCACCTCTCAGCTTGATTAGTTGCCAGTGATCACTTGCTATAGCTTAGTTTTGCTGTGGAGGTGTGAGCTATGCACAAAGAAGTGGCTCAATGAGTTGGATCCAAAGTTAGCTGCTTGGAAGTTTGTTTGGTGTCTTCCCATTCTTTATTACCTTTTTGGTTTGCCTTACTTCTTTCCCTGTAGTCTGTTGTGCATTGTATGACTGCTTTTTATTTTACGCTTGTCTGTCTTTTTTTCCCTTTGTGTCTTTAGTAGAGTAGGACTATCATTCCTGCTGCCCTGTGCACTAGTCAGGGCTGTGCTTAGGGAAAGACAGGAAATGTGATTGTCACACAGTCTGAAGGTAACAATCTAGGAGTGTCGTGGAGCGCAGGGATACTAAGGGTCAGGGGTTAGCACTCCAAATTCTTTTCCAGTTCTGGTGAATACTGGGCAGACACTTAGTCACGCTCCTCTGGGGTAAGCCTGGTTCTGGGAGCAGTAGGTCTATGTCCCTCTCTCCCCTTCGTCTCATGACAATACTATATACTGCAATACCATATGATGGAATAGGTGTAAGAACTACTAGGTCAGAAAGGCATCAGTTCCTCTCATAACTTTTTGCCAATGTTGATTATACCTGCTTTTTATATGTTGTTGAAGATTTAATAAACCCCTCATTTTATCTGGAACATTGAGCTAGCATTTATGGATTCCACAGTATTGCAATATATAGAACAAATCATTTCTTCCTACGAACAGCAACATAACCACCATCAGTACATGAAAACTACAATAGAGACACCATCATTATAGGAAAACAACACAAGAATCATTATCGGTGCATGAATAAATCACTAGAACTATCGTCATTACATGACAATATCATCAAAACAAATTTCAATACCTGAATTAATTACCAGAACCACCATAAGTACATAATAACATCACCTAAACATACATTAGTACATGAATAAATCACACAACCACCATCAGTACATGAACACAGCACCAGAAACACCATCAGTACTTGACTACAGCACCAGGCATAACACACCATCACTCCTTATTATCTATAACCGCAACACTATCAGTCCCTGTAAACAACTACCTCAACACGATCCACCCTTACAGTCCATGCCTTCTATGCCCTGCTCTCACTATGATGACTACCACACCTCACACACAGCTAAATGGCCTCAACAGTCTCCATGTACAGTATGATGGTCCTACAGCCCCCAAACACAGTATGATGGTGACCAAAACTCCCTGTGTAAGCTATGCAACAGCTGTTAATGGTAACGGCATCACAAGGACTATGATAATGTTCAAAATTTTGCAGGCCAATGTAGCCCATGGCCAGACGAACCAATCTAATGGCATTTGCTTAACCACCAGTCTGACTGGTAAAACACTACATCTGTGAGTCACCACAAACTGCTGCCTGAGGCGAGATGCTCATCTCAAAAGTAGGCCTACAGTCTGCAGACACCAATTTGTTATGTCTAAAGTGCAGTACTCAGTGGGAAACGACATTATGGTATGTAATCTATAGTTGATGCATGGGGAAGCATTAGTAGAAGCAGTAATCACCCCAGCAGATGCTATTCCTACTTACAAAAGCTTTATGAATTAGACAGAAGCAATATTGTTTCTGATGGTATTAAAAGCTATTTTTTTCTCACCGTGAATACAGAGAAAACCAGTTCTTTGTCACAATTTTCTGGTATCCCAGAGATTGTACCACCCTCTATATAAGATTTCTGATCTATTATATCATTGAGTTATGAAATAATTTTGTGGGAAATCTCTTTTAAATTAACTTGTTTTTTTCCGATCTGAGGTAGCGACCTGGGGAACATCACCGACTCATTTTTTAACGTATATCATAATACTGTAGTTTATTACATGGCATAAACTACAGATAACACCCACCATACACTTTACATTTCACATAATATAACATTACAACATATGTACATGTGACATTACATCTTATATACATTATACATTTTACACTTTAGAATAATTTTAACCCTCCATAATCATCAGAACTTCAAGGCGTCACCCAACGACCGTTGCAGACCTCAGCCTGGTTCTAATGACGGCTACCACCGTCTATCACCCAGACAGGGATCTTTCTCCATCCTACTGTAGGGATCCTCAACCTACCCCTAGGGAGTCTCAACCTACTCCACCAGTACCGCTTCTCAACGGGACCCTGCTCGACATACTAGTCAGCCCCACGTTACATCACACATCATACATGGCACTTTTACATAAGCCATCAACACATCATACATGGCACTTTTACATAAGCCATCACATATCTATAGTATCACCCAGGGTAGTTTTCCATACACCCTTATGACACACAGTTATCACCGGGACCATCTCACGACTATCACAGTCAGTCCCAAAGTCAGCTATCCTTATGACCGCCTGGCCCTTGAGCCATCCTCGGTCTCCATCACCAACCATATGACCGTCTGGCCCTTGAGCCATCCTCGGTCTCTCATATTGAACGTATGACCGCCTGGCCCTTGAGCTGTACTTGGTCCTGGACACCGGCTGACATGCTCGCATCAGGTGCCACCGGCATGGAGCTGGCAGGCTCCCTTCACATCCCCCACCGGGGACTGATCAGCTCCAGTACGTCCTCACATGTCAGTGGTCTGGACAACACTGATTCCAATCTCCAGTCTGGCTCACAGACAGACACCTGGCAGGTTCTTTATGCGGCTGCCACACCCATCAGACACACTGGGCTGTTTGCAATCAACACACCTTGTACCCTCTTGGCCACTCATTCAGCTCATTAACCTCTCAGATCGTACAGCACTCACACTCAGCTGTTAACAAACTGTGTACTGTACAGGTTTCACACACACAGCAAAACAGGTTGATGTGAACAGGATCCTGCTCCGATAACCCGTGTGATGCACCTGGCCCTGAGTCACATCACCACACTGAGCAACCGTAAAAACTGGCAGAGAGAGGAAATGAGTGGAAGTAATGGAAAATTCAATTCACACTCCTTGTGTAGCCAGACTACAGCTCTATCAGGCACCTCACAATGGTTCCTCATCACTTGTTACCCCCAAAATTATTTCCAGAATTATTTATATTATGGGGTCATTTTATGAATAGTGATGTGAGTTTAAATTGGATAAAGTTTAACCACCTATTAAAAATGTAATTTATGCACTATTTCTTAAATCTATTAAAGTAGTGATAGATGATCCTTCGTTAGTCGGCACCATGTTTATCTAGTGTTATGAGGAAAACAACAGAACTCTCCTTCTGCTATTCATTCTAATCCAACACCTACTATTATGAGGTTATTTACAGCAGCAGTAAAGTGAGATTATCTTGCTGTCCCTTTCAGAGAGGAATATAATATTTTATAACAACTTCTTAAATGCATCATACTGACAAAATTGTCTGAAAGCCATCATACACACTAGACCATACTAATCTCAACCATCCAGTGGTGTATCTTGAAGCTCATAGGCCCCAACGCAAAAACTCCAACATGGCCCCAAATTATTGCAAATCTTTAATAGCATTAGTCTTTTTCTATAGACCGAATTGACTTTTGGTGCCCCCTAAGCTCCAGGGCATGAGTGCGATGGCAACCCCTGCATCAATTGTAGTTACGCCCCTGGAACCAACTAATATCAGTCGGATTAGGTGAAAGCCTAATGTGTATTAGGACATCTTGATTCTACTTCTGACAGAAGATGTCAGATGAAAGGTATATCCTGTCATTGAAATTTAAACAGCTGATCACTTTGTCTGGCGTATAGACAAGCCACTGCCACAATGTTTTTAGTAATGGATCTCTAAAAGAGAATACTAGAATGCCCAAACAAGTGTTCCTGTGTATGGGGGAGTTGGGATAGATAGGCGACATAGCTATCTAATGTGTATGGGAGTCTTAAGAAATATGTGTATATATATATATAGATGTATGTCCTTGGCCGTGTTCCCACCCTCTGATGCCAGCTCACGCGCTGAGCTCACATCATCTCCCACACATCTCAGATTATCTGATCATCTGACATGTGAGTCTAACAGCACCGATTTGATCAGCAATCGTATTGCTGCTGTTCGGTCAATCACTGACAGTGCAATCCAAAGCCCCACGGTGGGGATCGCACCATTCCCCGACGTGATGTGATCACGGAACCTCCATCTGTTACTTCGACAGCCCAGGGTCCCGTGATGAGCCAGGATGCTGCCTGCAATCACTTCCTGTGGATGGATGGAGAGCGCCAGCATCCACATGAAGTCATGATTTCTTCTATGTAGAGAGATCCTGCAGCATATGTCTGCATAGCAGAAGCAATCGGACTGTGCAACACTGACGCCCCCTAGGGCGTAGTGTAAAATAAAGAAAAAATATTAAAAAATGCTTTTAAAAATATGAAAAAAGCACAAAAGTTAAAATCACCCCCCTTTTGCCCCATTGAAAATAAAACTATAAAAAATACACATATTTGGCACTTCTGCATTCAGAAATGCCCGATCTATCAAAATATAAAATCAATTAATAAGATCTGGAAACTGCTTAACAGAAAAAAAAAGTCCAGATGCCAAAATTACGTTATTTTGTTCCCTACAACAATGTAATAAAATGCAATAACGGGCAATCAAAACATCCTAAACTCATTGCTCAGGACCCTGGATCACTAAACTTTTAACTGTGTCAGCAGAAACATGAAACAGACACAGTTTAATCCTGTGATAGAGCAGGGAATTGCAGATGATTCATTGCTGGAAGAAGCTGACATGTCCGGATGGGCCAGATGGAAGATGACAAATGTGAATGACCCAATTAAAAACAGTGCCACCTGTAAGTAACTGTACTGAATGTAATGGATCTGTAATCTTTTCAATAGATCAAAGTACTGCTAACTACCAGTATATGGTCACTATATGGGGGTCTCCTCCTTCCGTCTGGGTCACCGCTCCTTTCAGGCGCCCTCCCTGTGGTGTCCCTCTAGGACTTGTTCCTTGCTTCGTCCCTCAGACTAGACTCTCTTCTTCTGTCTGTTCTTTCTCTGACTGACTGTCTGTTTCTTTTCCCGCTCCCTAACGCTCCTCCCACCCGGACCGGTTACCCTAGTAATGGATGGCCAATTGGTCGCCTAAGTTAAGTGTAGGGATGCTGGGATAAGAGCCTCAGATTGACTTTACACTCCCCAATGACAGGAATACCACACACTCAATTATGGGTGCAGTACCCCTACTGTGGTGCACTGACCAGTGGGGCGCCACACTCACCATTGAGGTTCACTTGGAAGGGATGATCCTAGGGCGGTGAACGTAAACACGTGTCGGCAGCAATCAGAGAAGAAAATGAATGCCCAGCATCATCATCCAAGCAAATATCATAAAAACAATATCTATTGAACATACATTAAAAAGACAAGATAAGTACAAAAAAATATGGTTCCAAATACATGATGCTTGGACCATGTTGCTGGACAGTATTTACAGTAGTTCTGATATAGCAGAAACAGTGGTGATTTTCTTTTAAGTGGTGGAGGGTGTTCAAATGGAGAGACATTATTTGAGGTTTGAGTCCTTGATCTTTTTAGACACTAGCTTCTGCTTTTAAATGATTTCCATATTGAATTACGATATTCTAACATGTGAACATTGCAAATGTGAAAGTCCAGTTTCCATATGTATGAATGATGAAAAATAGCCCTCTTCATTATGTATTGTGTTTTCTATTGCAGTAAAGATTAGTCCTTTATAGTTTACTATACACACTGTGTGCAGAATTATTAGGCAGATTACTATTTTGATCACATGATACTTTTTATACATGTTGCCCTACTCCAAGCTGTATAAGCTTGAGAGCCAACTACCAATTAAGTAAATCAGGTGATGTGCATCTCTGTAAGGGTGGAGGCACACTGGCGTGAGACTCGCGCGAGTGCAATGCGTGAAAAAAACGCATTGCACTCGGGCCAGTGTTGCCCTATCAGGCAGGGCACACTGGTGCAAGTCCCCCGCACCTAACTCGCACTGCGAGTCAGAAGCGAGTGCAATCGCAGCATGCTGCGATTGCACGCGATTCTGACGCGTGTGAGGGCAATGCAAGTGTATGGGGGCGAGAAAATCTCGTCCCCATACAGCACACTGTGCGAGTGTGCAGCCAAAATCGTTTTAAACTCACTGGCTGTCAAAGCCGGCAAGTTTAAATTTCCCGCTGTGCTGTACAGTAAGCTATCATCTTGTACCACTGTGACAGCAGCGGTACAAGATGTTTAGCTAAGACAATGCTGATTGTAGTAAAATAATGTAGTCAGGTTATTTTATTGATTAACCCCTTCAGCATCCTCTGGACCACATGTGTGCGCAGAGGATGCTGAGAGGCTGTAAACCCAGTGCTGAAGGGGTTAATATGCAGCTGGTGTAGTGACACGATGTATGTGGAGAGTGTCCTCACTCTCTGCAGACATGGTGTCATTACACCATGTGTGTGAAGGGGTTAATTTTTATGTATAATGGGTTTAAAGAAGTATCGGGGAAGCCGGCTTATGTTACTGTCTATGGGGAGCTGTGGCTGTGAGAGGGGACAGCTCCCCATAGACAGTAACATAAGCCGGCTTCCCCGACACTTCTTTAAACCCATTATACATAAAAATTAACCCCTTCACACACATGGTGTAATGACACCATGTCTGCAGAGAGTGAGGACACTCTCCACATACATGGTGTCACTACACCAGCTGCATATTAACCCCTTCAGCACTGGGTTTACAGCCTCTCAGCATCCTCTGCGCACACATGCGGTCCAGAGGATGCTGAAGGTGTTAATCAGTAAAATAACCCCAGAATACATTATTTTACTACAATCATCATTGTCTTAGCTAAACATCTTGTACCGCTGCTGTCACAGTGGTACAAGATGATAGCTTACTGTAGAGCACAGCGGGAAATTTAAACTTGCCGGCTTTGACAGCCAGCGAGTTTCTATTCCCGATAAATGCTGTCTGCGATCCTTCAGGACCGTGGACAGCATCACAATCACGCAACACACACGCACTCACATCTCACAATCACAGCACACTAACATATATACAGCCAGCCACACTCACCACACGCACCATACTCGCACCATACACACCCACAAACACGCACAGCACTCGCATCACTGTCATGCATCAAAAACGTGGCGTTTTTGATGCATGGTAGTGTGCCTCCACCCTAATAAGGAGAGGTGTGATGTAATGACATCAACACCCTATATGAGGTGTGCTTAATTATTAGGCAAATGCCTTTCTTTAGGCAAAATGGGTCAGAAGAGAGATTTGACAGGCTCTGAAAAGTCCAAAATTGCGAGAAGTCTTGCAGAGGGATACAGCAGACTTGAAATTACCAAACTTTTGAAGCGTGATCAACAAACAATCAAGCTTTTCATGACAAATAGTCAACAGGGTCGCAAGAAGCGTGTTGGGCAAAAAAGGTGCAAAATAACTGCCCATGAATTGAGGAACATCAAGCGTGAAGCTGCCAAGATGCCATTTATGAACAGTTTTGCCATATTTCACAGCTGCAACATTACTGGAGCATCAAAAAACACAAGGTGTGCGATACTCAGGGACATGGCCAAGGTAAGGAAGGCTGAAAAACGACCACCTTTGAACAAGAAACATAAGCTAAAATGTCAAGTCTGGGCCAAGAAATATCTTAAGACTTATTTTTGAAAGGTTTCATGGACTGATGAAATGACAGTGACTCTTGGTAGGCCAGATAGATGGGCGAGAGGCTGGATCAGTAAAAGGCAGAGAGCTCCACTCGAACTCAGACGCCAGCAAGGTGGAGGTGGGGTACTGGTATGGGCTGGTATCACCAAAGATTAACTTGTGGGACCTTTTCGGGTTGAGGATGGAGTGAAGCTCAACTCCAGGTCCTACCGCCAGTTTATGGAAGGCATATATTCATTTACCTGGTGAAAATAAACAAGTGAGATGGAAATATATTTGTTTTTTATTAAGTTACCTAATAATTCTGCACAATATGGGTACCTTTACATGTCGCAAGATTGTATGCAATTTCACTTGCAACTTATTGGTTGCTGTGAAATCATGGACACATTGTTCCATTTGTACACAGCAACAAAATAAAACAATGTGTCCATGATTTCACTGCAACCAGTAAGTTGCAAGTGAAATTGCATGCAATGTTGCGTCGTGTAAAGGCACCCTAAGGGTCCCGTCACACCTGGTGACGGGGCTGGGGATGTCAGCGGTGACTGGCGGGTGCGCGCACGTTATTGGCGCCCACCAGCGTCGCCGTCCCCCATTTACATGGGGCGACATCTCCAGCCCCGAGCCGGTGAGCTGACAGGCGGCATCGCCGCTGGGGTGTCTGAAAGCCCCAGCGGCAATGCAGGACAATGGTTCACATTGCCTGACAGGTCACGGCGGCCGGTTACATGGGGTGATGTGTGCACATCGCCCCAGATCGGTCGCCTTGTTTCAGAGCAATGCTCTGAAATCAGGCGACCTCCCGGCGGCGCCGATATCGCCCCTTTACATGAGGCGATGTAGGGGCGATGTTGCCGCCGATAGGCCACGCCCCTACGTTGCCTATGTAATCAGCGGCAATATCGCCCCGTGTGACAGGCCCTTAATAGCTACCTGCACAAACAGATATCCTCCTAAAAGCCCAGTTACAAACACAGATAATTGTGAAGAGATTGTTCGCAGATCTCTGGTTGCAGTGAAATCATGGACACATTGTTACATTTGTACACGGTCACAAAATGGAACAATGTGTCCATGATTTCATTGCAACCAGAGATCTGCGAACAATCTCTGCACAATTATCTGTGTGTGTAACTGGGCCTTTAGATAGCCAAATCTAAAAAAAACCACTCCAACTTCCAAAAATATTAAGCTTTGATATTTATGAGTCTTTTTTATTGTTTGAGAACATAGTTGTTGATCAATAATAAAAATAATCCTCTAAAATACAACTTGCCCAATAAATTTTGCACACAGTGTAAGTTTAGAACAACATTTTACACATTATGTACCGTATATACTCGTGTATAAGCCGACCCGTGTATAAGCCGACCCCCCTACTTTTGCCCCCAAAAACTGGGAAAACTTATTGACTTGCGTATAAGCCGAGGGTGGACTCCAGCACAGGTATACAACCCCCAGCAGTGAGGTATACAGCAGCCTCCCCAGTGGTAGTATACAGCAGCAGCCCCAGTGGTAGTATACAGCAGCCCCAGAGGTATATGCAGCCCCAGAGGTATATGCAGCCCCAGAGGTATATGCAGCCCCATATGCAGCCCCAGAGGTATATGCAGCCCCAGAGATATATGCAGCCCCATATGCAGCCCCAGAGGTATATGCAGCCCCATATGCAGCCCCAGAGGTATATGCAGCCCCATATGCAGCCCCATATGCAGCCCCAGAGGTATATACAGCAGCAGCAGCCCCAGTGGTATATACATCAGCAGCCCCAGTGGTAGTATACAGCAGCCCCAGAGGTATATGCAGCCCCAGAGGTATATACAGCCCCGGAGGTATATGCAGCCCCAGAGGTATATACAGCCCCATATGCAGCCCCATATGCAGCCCCATATGCAGCCCCAGAGGTATATACAGCAGCAGCAGCCCCAGGGCTGTATACAGCCGCAGCCCCAGGGCTGTATACAGCCGCAGCCCCAGGGCTGTATACAGCCGCAGCCCCAGGGCTGTATACAGCCGCAGCCCCGGAGGTATACAGGCCCCCCATCAAGTTCCAGGGCCCCCCCCCCTTGCGCGCCAGCCTGTAAAGGAAAATCATACTTACCAGTGTCCAGTCGCGCCGTCGGCAGCTGCCGACATGACGATCCCGGGCTCCATTCAGCGTCTTCTGCATTTCCTGTAGTCGCGGGCAATGACGTCATTGCCCGCGACTACAGGAAATGCGGAAGACGCTGAATGGAGCCCGGGATCGTCATGTCGGCAGCTGCGGACGGCGCGACTGGACACTGGTAAGTATGATTTTCCATTACAGGCTGGTGCGCAAGGGGGGGGGGGGGCCCTGGAACTTGATGGGGGGCCTGTATACCTCCGGGGCTGCTGCGGTATTTTTTTATATTTTTTATATACTCGCGTATAAGCCGAGGGGGGACTTTTCAGCCCAAATTTTGGGCTGAAAAACTCGGCTTATACGCGAGTATATACGGTACTTACAGTGGGGGAAACAAAAGTATTTGATGCACTGCTTATTTTGCAAGTTTTCCCACCTACAAAGAATGGAGAGATTTGTAATTTTTTTTTTTTTTTTTAAACAATAGTTTTTATTAAGTGAATTTTTGCATAGAACAAAAGTTACAAAACATCAGAGTAAAGTTGTTAATGATCAAACAAAAATCATAAGTATTTGGATGCATTCAGGTTTGTAATTTTTATCGTAGATACAGTTAAACTGACTCTGAGGGTACCGGTACACGTTGCAACATTTCATGCAATTTCACTTGCAACTTACTGGTTGCAGTGAAATCATGGACACAATGTTCTATCTTGTTGCTGTGTACAAATGTAACAATGTGTCCATGATTTCACTGCAACCAGTTGCAAGTGAAATTGCATGCAATGTTGCGACGTGTAACGGTACCCTGAGAGACAGAATCTAAAAAGAAAAAAGAACAGAGAATTGCATTGTATGATTTTTACATAATTACAAAGCATTTACTGCATGAAAAAAGTATTTGGTCACTTACCAACCAGCAAGAATTCTGGCTCTCACAGACCTATTAGTTATTCCTTAAAGAGGACCTGTCTCACCCATGGTGCTTTCCAAAGTGAAAATACCACTGAATGCAGTGTGTATGCTGCATTCAGGGAAGGGGTCTCCCATGTCTCTAGCCTCCCTGTAACCTGTAAAAAACACTTTTGAAAGTTTTACGAGAAGAAGTCCAGAGTAACTTACAAATTCCTCACTGCTCGCTGTTCACAGGGTCCTCTCGCCCCCCGCCTCTCTGTGCCGTCTCCTGCCTGTATGGGTCGGGTCCCGGCTGCTGGAACGGCAAATGCGTGAAAAAACTCACCAAAAATCAGCCGTGCCAAATATCCATTGCACATAGCAGGAGGCTGCCAGTTCCACTGAGAGGTAAGACAAGTGTCTGAACACCAGTGCTCAATCTCCTCCAACCTAAGCAATGGGGGCGGTTGTAGCACCTGCGACCATCCATGCTAACAGGAAGGTGATTGGTGGTATATTTAGACCCAAGGTTATCATTGGATGTCAGTCACATTGATATATATGATGCATAGTATCAGACTGCAGCCTATTGGTGACGCCCACGCTATTAGATCAGGCTGGCTGCTCCGCACCATATACCTGCATCACAAATGGCAAACGCCCCCCAGAGGGCTCAGCCACAAACTGCAAGAGATAAAAAGGTGCAATAAACACTAAAGATGAAGATGTGAGGTGTTAGTGGATATTTGTGCTACCTTTCAGTGGAGCTGGCAGCCTCCTGCTAGGTGCATTGGATATTTTACATGGCTGATTTTTGGTGAGATTTTTTTTTATTTTATGTCATATTCGGGGATTTTTTGCAAAACGGCGCATGCATTGGAACGTCAGCGCCAGAGCCCGCCCTACAAAAGATTATGCTGTATGCATTCTGCCTAGATCTCCAATTGATGCTCTGGTACCAGCTGTAGAGAGGTTGACAGTGTTGAAAAAGAATCTAGAGGTTCTTAAGGAATCACTGGCTTTGGCACAAGAAATTACAAGAAATCGGCTGATAGATTCTGGAAACCAGCACCCATGTTCAAGGTAGGAGATTCAGTATGGTCGTCCACTAAGAATCTGAAATTTGATGCACCTTCACAGAAGTTCATCAGTCCTTTCAAGATCAGTGGTATTGTGACCTCGGCTGCCTGTCGTCTAAAGCTGCCAAGCTGTCAAGAACCATAAAGGTACATCCTGTTTTTCATGACTCATTACTAAAGCCAGTGTCTCCTAATACCTTCCAGAGATGCATTGTGTTCCCTCCTCTACCTGTGCTGGGAGACAGGCAGGAACAATTTGTGGTGGAAGAGAGCCTTGACTCTAAAGTGAGAGGGGTGTCTGCTTGAGAAAGACTTTTGGGAACCAGTGAATAACATGAATGCTCCCCAAAAGATTGCTTAGTTTCATCAGAAGTACCAAGAGAAACCTGGTCCAGAATCGTCCTGAGGCCACTTCTAAGATGGGAAAAATGTCAGGATTCCGGGTTTTTCATGGAACTTTCGGTGTCTTTTTGCTTTCATCCAAGATGATGTCTGCTGCTTCATTTTGATCTTTAACTTCCTGTTGGTTCTGCCTATTTAAGTCCCGGTCCTGAATCCATTCCCTGAGTATTTTGTGCTATCTGGCTTCATAGTCACATCAGACTTGGCTCTACTGCTTCTCATTTAAAGTTCTGCTTTTCAGACTTTCTGCTGCTTCCATCTCCTCCTGAAATCTGGGTCATCCCAGCTGCATCAGCTGCCTGCAATCTGCTGTGCATCGACCAGGTCCTGGCTGTTTGCATTCATCCTCCAAGACTTTTAAGGAGAGCTTCTCAACTAAGCCTGATACCTCCGTGGTCTATAATGGCCACTTTACACGTCCCAACATCGGTCCGATGCTGGATACAACGGTGCGGGAGCGCGCTTTTTCTGGGCAGAATTCCAAGATCGCATAGGAGATGTTACACAGCGCGATATCGGCAGACAACGCAACAGCGATGTGTACGCACCCTTGTACGGCCGACCCAGGAACGACCATTTAACATGGGAGAGAATAGGGGAAGTTGTACTCCACATTGTTGTTGGGCTTTCACACAGCACGATCCGGCCACATCGTCCATCCAACATCGGGCCGTTGAAGAGCAGGCTCATTTGAGCCCCGATATCGTTTTGGCATCGTTCGTGCATCGTATTGGACATTTACACCATACAACGCACGAACGATATCGGGGCCAACGCGCGAACCACGTGACTTTTTATCACAGTTGGACGCCGATATCGGGACGTGTAAAATGGCCATAAGACTTTTGACATATGTTTAGTTGCCAGTGTATGCAATCAAGGTTTGTAGGTTCAGTGCGGGCTGCACTACTGAACTTGTTTGGGACTTATTTTCAGCCCTAGTGTACACTGGTTTACCATTTGTTTGCTGCACAGATTTCTGCTGAGACTGTTTCTGGGACTATTATGTTTAAGATGCCGCCTGTGCTCTGCATTTAATTTCTGAACTAAGTCAAAGTTTGTTTCTACTTAATAGACTTGTTTTGCTATGCTTCATTGTTTGTTTCGTTGGATTTATTTGCTGCACATGTGAATATAGACTTGAACTCTAAACATTTCAAAAGCTTTTGATACGGTGCCACACAAAAGGTTGATACATAAAATGAGAGCAATAGGGATAGAGTAAAATATATGTAAGTGGGTTAAGAACTGACCTAGTGATAGGAAACAAAGGGTGGTCATTAATGGAACACACTCAGAATGGGTCACAGTTAACAGCGGGGTATCACAGGGGTCAGTATTGGGCCCGCTTCTTTTTAACATATTTATTAATGACCTTGTAGGGGGGCAAACAGAGTAGAATCTCAATATTTGCAGATGACACTAAACTCTGCAGGGTAATCAATAGAGAGGAGGACAATTTTATATTGCAGGAGGATTTATGTAAACTAGAAGCTTGGGCTGATAAATGGCAATTGAGCTTTAATGGGGATAAATGTAAGGTCATGCACTTGGGCAGAGGAAATAAAATGTATAATTTTGTGCTTAATTGTAAAGCAAAACTATCATTGAAAAAGACCTGGGTGTATGGGAATACAACAAACTCCCATTTAGTGGCCAGTGTCAGGCAGCTGCTGCAAAGGCAAATAAAATAATGGGATGCATTAAAAGAGGCATAGATGCTCATGAGGAGAACATAATTGTACCTCTATACAAGTCACTAGTGCGACCACACTTAGAATACTGTGTACAATTCTGGTCTCCGGTGTATAAGAAAGACATAGCTGAACTAGAGAGAGTGCAGAGAAGAGCGACCAAGGTTATTAGAGGACTGAGGAGTCTGCAATACCAAAGCAGGTTATTAAACTTGGGGTTATTTAGTTTGGAAAAACGAAGGCTTAGGGGTGATCTTATAATAATGTATAAATATATGAGGGGACAGTACAGAGACCTTTCTAATGATCTCGTTACTCTTAGGCCTGAGACTGGGACAAGGAGAAATCCTCTACGTCTGGAGAAAAGAAGGTTTAATCATAATCACAGACGTGGATTCTTTACTGTAAGAGCAGTGACACTATGGAACTCTCTGCCACATGATGTTGTAATGAGGGAGTCACTACTAACATTTAAGAGTGGCCTGGATGCCTTTCTTGAAAAATATAATATTACCAGCTATATATACTAGATTCTTTGAAAGGGCCTTGATCCACGGAACTAGTCTGATTGCTGTATGTAGAGTCAGGAAGGAAATTTTTTTCCCCAACGTGGAGCTTAGTGTTGCCATATTTTTTTTTTCCTCTGGATCAACATGTTAGGCTATGGGTTGAACTAGATGGATTAAAATCTTACTTCAACCTTATAAACTATGCTACTATGTTGTCTCTGTCTTGTCTAGTCAAGCACTATCAGATTCCTAAAGTATCCACATAAGGCTGGTTTCACACTGCAGTTTTTTCCCTGATCAGGTTCAATCAGGTTTGTATGTCAAAACCAGGAGTGTCTCCAAAACTCAGAATAGGTGTCAATCTTTCATTTATAGTTTTTCTCTGCAAGTTCCTCTCCTGGTTCCTTTCCTGGTTTTGGCACGCAATCCTGATCGAACCTGATCAGGGAAAAAACTGCAGTGTGAAACCAGCCTAAGGCTGGCTTCACACCACGGCAAGATCTGATCCGGGGCTGTCAGGTTCATCCCGGACCGGATCAGCACACAGAACCGGAGGGCAAATATGCCCTCCTGTCCGGTGTGCAGCCGGATGCAGCTGCCGCTGCTAATGATTCAGGTCCGCAGCTCACGGGGAGCTAGCCGCGGTCCTGAAATAGCGGCGTGCAGCCACAGGTGTCCGGTTCCGGAGCCCCCAAGGCTCCCATGTTAGGGAGCGCCGGATTGTCACGGTTCCGGGAGGATCCGGGAGAATCCAGGAGGATCCGATTTGGGGAGATTTTTCTCCCCGGACACAAAAATGGTGCATGCTCCGATTTTGTGTCTGGGAGAAAAACCCGATTCCTCCCGGATTCTACCGGACATCCAACACCGGATGCCAAATGCCATTCATCTGGCATATTCTTGCCCCATATGTTTACCATGGGGCCGGAATCGGATCCGGGGGTGTCTGGTTCACAGCCTAAGTCTTACATTTTGATGTTATACTGTTAAGGTACCGTTACACACAGAAATATCTGTGTAGACATTGCTTGCAACTCACTGGTTGCAGTGAAATCATGGACACATTGTTCCATTTTGTGGCCGTGTACAAATGAAACAATGTGTCCATGATTTAACTGCAACCAGTGAGTTGCAAGCAATGTCTGCACAGATATCTCTGTGTGTAACGGTACCTTTAGTAAGCGTTATAATTGGATTCTATCATCTGATTTGGAAATTTTCAAGCAAATGTAATGAATTCTCTACTCTACTCTTTTGTCCACTTCTGTTAGGCTGGCTTCACACTGTGGTTTTTTCACTGATCAGTGTCCATCCAGTTTGTGCATCCAGTTAACATTGGTCTAAGAGCAATGCGATTTTTCCGCACAGTAAACTCGGACGAGTTTTATGGCCACTTTACACACACCAACTTATCTGTCCAACTTCTGAACAACTTACTGGTTGCAGTGAAATCATGGACACATAGTTCCATTTGTACACAGCCACAAAATGGAGCAATGTATCCATGATTTCACTGCAACCAGTAAGTTGTTCAGAAGTTGGACCGATAAGTTGGTGTGTGTAAAGTGGCCTTTACTGATGTGTGTCCGAGCCCTTAAGGTGTCTCTCAACATTGACTTTTCTCTTTAAAAATGAACACAAATTTGCATTTTTAAACTTTTTTTTCAAATCTGCATCTTACCAACAATCAAAAATACAGAATATTACACTATGATATATTCTGACCCATTTACTTATACTATGCATAACTGGATGAACAGTTTACTTTCTTCTCAGTGGTATGGAGGTATTTATACCATCAGACATTAAGTAAATGAAATCGGCTATTTTCTGGTAAGTATCCTCTTCTAGTATTGAGTATTTTTAGTTCCCATAATTCTTTAATTGCTGGAAATATATAACAGGTGCACTTGGACCACATCATGTCATAGCCACTTTTCCATAATCTGAAAGATGGAAACTTAAAAATGGAGCAGAGCAGTTAAACAGGTCCCAGACGACAGGCTGTGGTAGACACTTTCAATCGGCAGACATTGTGAATGTAAATGCTAAACAGATCTTTTGTCCTAACAATATCTCGACAGTTAGCAGACAGTAAGTAATGTTAATTATTCTAAGTGGCTAATATAGAGTGCACAGCTGGTAGTCATTGATATTTGTACTACTATGTGAACATCATAGTGTGGTTTCCATTTAGTAATTGCTTGCACTTTTACTTTTTGCTTTTTTTTGTAACCAGAAACATATTGTAGAGGAATGACATTTTACAAAAAGCCCCCTCTCTTTCTAATGTAGTCTCAAAACTTTATTTCTTCTGCATATTCAGTTTTGCAGTTAGACTAATTAGGATTGGGAAAACCAATATTCTATTGAACTTTCCCAGCTTCCTATTCTTTCTTTATTGACAAGTCTAGTGCTACTTCTCTGATTCTGTAACTTGGAATAATTTCAGATTTTCAATCTTCTCTTAAAACAGTTAAAACAAAAGTCAATCCTATTACTATGGCAGAGAAATCTGAGGTAGACCATTCACTAGGTAGGTGTACAAACAGAAAATGTCATAGAATTGTATATTCATACAAGGCAGTGATTAGGCATTAAAACTTGCCAAATTTGAATAACCGAAATATGTTTTGGTTTTCATTATAACCAGTGTATATAGTCTTAGGTCTTGTGCACAAGACCAATTTTCTTGCCCAAGAGCTATCCATGGTTTTCACAGATAGCACTCAGATCTATGATATTCTATGGAACTGCGTTAGACAATTCGTTCAAGTGTCGGATCAAAATTGGCAAGTCTATGGGTCCATAAAAAAAATCGGACCACACTCGGAAGATATCTGATCTTCACTAACTGACAGAATGAAGAAGGTGAAGAACATAATGGGCGACTTCAACATCCTCATTAACACCCACTGGTCAACAGCCTCCAAACTCTTGTCACTTGCTTCATTCTTTGGTCAATGGTCCTCCACAGCTAACCACAGTTACCCACACAGACAGACATACAGTAGACCTCATCTTCACCCACCTCTGCTCCCTAACTAAACCCACAGCCTCCCCTCTCCCCCTTTCTGACCACCATCTACTCACTTTCTCATCCTTGTCCTCCTCACCTGCCACCCACCGACTTGCACACCCTCACAGAAACCTTACATATCTTGATGCTCACACACTCTCCAACACCATATTACCGCTCTGATCCATATCCTCACTCCACAACACAGATAATGCCACAGCTTTCTACAACTCTACACTCACATCAGCTATTGATGCAGTTGCCCCTCTTGTTCATGGCAGAACATGACAAATCAACAGACAACCCTAGCCCACAGACAACACTAAAAATCTGCGATGAGCGTCTAGGGTTGCTGAGTGGCGCTGGAAGAAAACATTCGCAAGAAGACTACACAGCATTCAAACAAGCACTTCTCAAATACAAGCCCGCACTCACCACCACTAAACAGAATTACTTCATTAACCTCATATCCACTTTGTCCCACAACCCCAGGCAGTTATTCAACACATTTAACTCCCTTCTCCACCCGCCACTGCCCCCTACTACTTCTCGTATCTCTACAGATGACTTTGCAACACACTTCACCAGCATGATTGATCAGATCAGACAAGTCTTTGCTGACTAAACACCACAATATCCATGTATACTAGATCACTCACCTCCCCCACTAACCCTCCTCCCCTCCATCACTGAAGGAGAACTTATACACCTCCTCTCCAGATCATACCTCCCCACTTGTGCACTAGACCCCCATCCTACTTCCTCCCCAACCTCACCACTACACCTATCCCAGCCCTAACCAACCTCTTTAACCTATCACTAACTTCTGGTACTTTTCCTTCTGCTTTCAAACATGTATCAATTACACCTATCTTAACCCCTTCCCGACCCTTGGCCCTACGTTTGGGCCATGAAAACCAAGTCATTCCCGACCCTTGGCCCTAGGGGTGGGCCATGGAATGATCGGGCTCCTACAGGCCGAGTGAGGGTCTCACTGACCTGTCACTCGGCCTGCAGGTACATGGGGAGTTGTACTACACCCCAGGGGGGGTCGATTTGCCCCCACCCCCACCCCCCCCCGGCTACAGGCGCGGTGATTGGCGCTCAAAAGTGAAAGTGAAAATCACCGCGCCTGTAATGTTTCCCTGCCTGCCGCTGCTCTCCCTACCCTCTGATCTGCTCCCTGTCATCCTCTAACTGCCCCCCTGTCCCCCACCTCTCTTTCCTGCCCCCCCTTCATCTTTCTACCCCCCCCTTCCTGTCCCTGCCGCCCGCTTCCTGTCCCTGCCTCCCGCTTCCTCTTCCTGCCGCCCGCCTCCTCCTGACTGCCCCCGCTTCCTCCTAGTCCTAAGTGCCCCTGCCACATCTCCTGCCAGCCCCCCCACTGCCCCCTCCTGCCCCCCGATCACCGGAGCGGCGATCGGCTTCTCCCACTCACCTCTCCGGCGGCCCGGCTGTCAGCGCTGCGTCCCGCTCCTCCTCCTCTTCTCCTGTGAGTATCGCCGCCTCCGATCTGAGCTCTGTGCTGGAGCTGCCAGATCACTTCTACAGCTGGATCCTGAGGATCTAGCTGCAGGAAGTGATCTGACAGATCCAGCACAGTGATCCACAGTGACCATTATGTGATCACTGTCCATCACTGTGCTGGAGCTGCCAGATCACTTCTACAGCTGGATCCTGAGGATCTAGCTGCAGGAAGTGATCTGACAGATCCAGCACAGTGATCCACAGTGACCATTATGTGATCACTGTCAATCACTGTGCTGGAGCTGCCAGATCACTTCTACAGCTGGATCCTGAGGATCTAGCTGCAGGAAGTGATCTGACAGATCCAGCACAGTGATCGACAGTGATCACATAATGGTCACTGTGGATCACTGTGCTGGATCTGTCAGATCACTTTCTACAGCTGGATCCTGAGGATCTAGCTGCAGAAAGTGATCTGACACCCCGGGCGCAGTGACCCACTATGTGCATCACTGCGCCTGGGCTGCCAGATCGCTTTCCGCAGCTCGATCCCTATGCATGGGGATCGAGCTGCGGAAAGTGATCTGGCAGCACAGGCGCAGTGATGCATATAGTGGGTCACTGCGCCCAAGCTCTTAGATCGCTGCTCTGCAGCCCGATCTCCCTGCATGGGCATCGAGCTGCAGAAAGCAATCTGACAGCCCGGGCGCAGTGATGCACATAGTGGGTCAATGCGCCTGTGCTGCCAGATCGCTTTCCGCAGCTCGATCCCCATGCATGGGGATCGAGCTGCGGAAAGTGATCTGGCAGCACAGGCGCAGTGATGCATATAGTGGGTCACTGCGCCCAAGCTCTTAGATCGCTGCTCTGCAGCCCGATCTCCCTGCATGGGCATCGAGCTGCAGAAAGCAATCTGACAGCCCGGACGCAGTGATGCACATAGTGGGTCAATGCGCCTGTGCTGCCAGATCGCTTTCCGCAGCTCGATCCCCATGCATGGGGATTGAGCTGCGGAAAGCGATCTGGCAGCACAGGCGCAGTGATGCATATAGTGGGTCACTGCGCCCAGGCTCTTAGATCGCTGCTCTGCAGCCCGATCTCCCTGCATGGGCATCGAACTGCAGAAAGCAATCTGACAGCCCGGACGCAGTGATGCACATAGTGGGTCAATGCGCCTGTGCTGCCAGATCGCTTTCCGCAGCTCGATCCCCATGCATGGGGATTGAGCTGCGGAAAGCGATCTGGCAGCACAGGCGCAGTGATGCATATAGTGGGTCACTGCGCCCAGGCTCTTAGATCGCTGCTCTGCAGCCCGATCTCCCTGCATGGGCATCGAACTGCAGAAAGCAATCTGACAGCCCGGACGCAGTGATGCACATAGTGGGTCAATGCGCCTGTGCTGCCAGATCGCTTTCCGCAGCTCGATCCCCATGCATGGGGATCGAGCTGCGGAAAGTGATCTGGCAGCCCAGGCGCAGTGATGCACATAATGGGTCACTGCGCCCGGGGTGTCAGATCACTTTCTGCAGCTCGATCACCATGCTGGCGGATCGGGCTCCAGAGTAGCGATCTGAAAGCAAAGGTGATCGAGCGTCGTGGGACCTTCGTTGTGGACTACGTCGGAGACAATCAAATGTCGTGGGACCTTCGTTATGGACTACGTCGGAGCGATCGAGCGTCGTGGGACCTTCGTTGTGGACTACGTCGGATCTTTTTATAATAAAGATGGAGTCCGAATTGTGTCTGTGTTTTTTTTTCAAATAAAAAGATTTTTCTCTGTGTGTATTTATTGACTATTTACCGTACTAGAGATTCCTAATGGCGGGTCTAACATTGGCCCTATATTATGAATCTCGGGCTTAGTGCCAGCTGCCAATAAAAAGCTGGCATTAACCCCTTTATTACCCAGTTAGCCACCGGCACCAGGGCAACTGGAAGAGCGTGGGTACAGCGCCAGAAAATGGCGCTTCAATGAATGCGCCATTTTCTGGGGCGGCTGCGGGCTGCAATTCGCAGCATGGGGGGCCCAGAACGCTTGGGCCTCTCTATGCTGAGGATTCCAGCCCCCAGCTGCCTAGTTGTACCTGGCTGGACCAAAAATATGGCGGAGCCCCACGTAATTTTTTTTTCTAGAATTAGTTCTAGAAATTTAAAAAAAATGGGCTTTGCTGTATTTTTGGTTCCAGCCAGGTATGACAAGGCAGCTGGGGGTGGGTGGCAGTCCGTAGCTGCCAAGTTGTACCTGGCTGGACCAAAAATATGGCGGAGCCCTATGTCATTTTTTTTCTAGAAATATTTCTAGAAATAAAAAAAAAATAGGCTTCGCTGTATTTTTGGTTTCAGCCAGGTATGACGAGGCAGCTGGGGGCTGGTGGCAGTCCGTAGCTGCCAAGTTGTACCTGGCTGGACCAAAAATATGGCGGAGCCCTATGTCATTTTTTTTCTAGAAATATTTCTAGAAATAAAAAAAAAATAGGCTTCGCTGTATTTTTGGTTTCAGCCAGGTATGACGAGGCAGCTGGGGGCTTGTGGCAGTCCGTAGCTGCCAAGTTGTACCTGGCTGGACCAAAAATATGGCAGAGCCCCATGGGTCCCCTATGCTGCGAATTGCAACTACTAGACTAGTATGTTTTTTCACAAAAAGTTTCTTTATTCATTTATACGTCTCAATTTGTGAAGCACATGGTGGTTCAAAGTGCTCACTGTGCATCTAGATACGTTCCTTGGGGGGTCTAGTTTCCAAAATGGGGTCACTTGTGGGGGAGCTCCAATGTTTAGGCACACAGGGGCTCTCCATACGCGACCTGGTGTCCGCTATCAATTCCAATTGTTGGCAAACACCAGGTTGCGTATGGAGAGCCCCTGTGTGCCTACACATTGGAACTCCCCCACAAGTGACCCATTTTGGAAACTAGACCCCCCAAGGAACGTATCAAGATGCATAGTGAGCACTTTGAACCCCCAAGTGCTTCACAAATTGATCCATAAAAATGAAAAAGCACTTTTTTTTTCCACAAACATTTTCTTTTTTCATTATTACGGACCAATTTGTGAAGCACCTGGGGGTTCAAAGTGCTCACTATGCAGCTAGATATGTTCCCTGGGGGGTCTAGTTTACAAAATGGGGTCACTTGTGGGGGAGCTCTAATGTTTAGTCACACAGACGCTCTCCATACGCAACATGGTGTCGCTAACAATTCCAATTGTTAGCGGACACCATGTCGCATATGGAGAGCCCCTGTGTGCCTAAACATTGGAGCTCCCCCACAAGTGACCCCATTTTGGAAACTAGACCCCCCAGGGAACTTATCTAGATGGATAGTGAGCATATTGACCCCCCAGGTGCTTCACAAATTAATAGAAAAATTTTTTTTTTGCGTAAAACAAGTACTTTTTCATTTTTACAGATCAATTTGTGAAGCACCTGGGGGTTCAAAGTGCTCACTATGCATCTAGATATGTTCCTTTGGGGGTCTAGTTTCCAAAATGGGGTCACTTGTGGGGAGCCTCAATGTTTAGGCATACAGGGGCTCACCAAACGCGACATGGTGTCCGCTAACAATTTGAGCTCATTTTGCATTCAAATTGTTAGCGGACACCATGTCGTGTTTGGAGAGCCCCTGTGCGTCTCCACATTGGAGCTCCCCCACAAGTGACCCCATTTTGGAAACTAGACCCCCCAGGGAACATATCTAGCTGCATAGTGAGCACTTTGAACCCCCAGGTGCTTCACAAATTGGTCCGTAATAATGAAAAAAGAAATTTTTGTGGAAAAAAAAGTGCTTTTTCATTTTTATGGATGAATTTGTGAAGCACCTGGGGCTTCAAAGTGCTCACTATGCATCTAGATACGTTCCCTGGGGGGTCTAGTTTCCAAAATGGGGTCACTTGTGGGGGAGCCCCAATGTTTAGGCACACAGGGGCTCACCAAACGCGACATGGTGTCCGCTAACAATTTGAGCTCATTTTGCATTCAAATTGTTAGCGGACACCATGTCGTGTTTGGAGAGCCCCTGTGCGTCTCCACATTGGAGCTCCCCCACAAGTGACCCCATTTTGGAAACTAGACCCCCCAGGGAACATATCTAGCTGCATAGTGAGCACTTTGAACCCCCAGGTGCTTCACAAATTGGTCCGTAATAATGAAAAAAGAAATTTTTGTGGAAAAAAAAAGTGCTTTTTCATTTTTATGGATGAATTTGTGAAGCACCTGGGGCTTCAAAGTGCTCACTATGCATCTAGATACGTTCCCTGGGGGGTCTAGTTTCCAAAATGGGGTCACTTGTGGGGGAGCCCCAATGTTTAGGCACACAGGGGCTCACCAAACGCGACATGGTGTCCGCTAACAATTTGAGCTCATTTTGCATTCAAATTGTTAGCAGACACCATGTCGTGTTTGGAGAGCCCCTGTGCGTCTCTACATTGGAGCTCCCCTACAAGTGACCCCATTTTGGAAACTAGACCCCCCAGGGAACATATCTAGCTGCATAGTGAGCACTTTGAACCCCCAGGTGCTTCACAAATTGGTCCGTAATAATGAAAAAAGAAAATGTTTGTGGAAAAAAAAGTGCTTTTTCATTTTTATGGATGAATTTGTGAAGCACCTGGGGGTTGAAAGTGCTCACTATGCATCTACATACGTTCCTTTGGGGGTCTAGTTTCCAAAATGGGGTCACTTGTGGGGGACCTCCTATGTGGAGACGCACAGGGGCTCTCCAAATGCAACATGGTGTCCGCTAACAATTTGAGCTCACTTTGCATTCAAATTGTTAGCGGACACCATGTCGTGTTTGGAGAGCCCCTGTGTGTCTCCACATTGGAGCTCCCCCACAAGTGACCCCATTTTGGAAACTAGCCCCCCCAGGGAACATATCTAGCTGCATAGTGAGCACTTTGAACCCCCAGGTGCTTCACAAATTGATCCGTAATAATGAAAAAAGAAAATGTTTGTGGAAAAAAAAAGTGCTTTTTCATTTTTATGGATGAATTTGTGAAGCACCTGGGGGTTCAAAGTACTCACTATGCATCTAGATACGTTCCCTGGGTGGTCTAGTTTCCAAAATGGGGTCACTTGTTGCGGAGTCCCAATGTTTAGGCACACAGGGGCTCACCAAACGCAACATGATGACAGCTAACAATTTGAGCTGATTTTTATTCAAATTGTTAGCGGACACCATGTCGCTTTTGGAGAGCCCCTGTGTGCCTAAACATTGGAGCTCCCCCACAAGTGACCCCATTTTGGAAACTAGACCCCCCCAGGGAACATATCTAGATGGGTAGTGAGCATATTGAACCCCCAGGTGCTTTACAAATTGATCTGTGAAAATGAAATAGTACTTTTTTTTTCACAAAAATTTTCTTTTAGCTTAAATATTTTCGTTTTCACATGACAACAGCATAAAATTCATCCTAAAATTTGTTGGGCAATTTCTCCTGAGTACACCGATACCTTATATGTGGTCATAAACCACTGTTTGGGCACACAGCAGGGCTCAGAAGGGAAGGAGCGCAATTTCACTTTTTGGATGTAAAATTAGCTCCAAAATTCAAATTGCGCTCCTTCCCTTCTGAGCCCTGCCGTGCGCCCAAACAGTGGTTTATGACCATATATGAGGTATCTGTGTACTCGGGAGAATTTGCACAACACATTTTAAGATCAATTTTATCCTGTTGCCCATGTGAAAATGAAAGAATTGAGGCTAAAAAAACATTTTTGATAAAAAAATTAAAATATCCATTTTTTGTTTCCACTTTGCCTTAGGTCCTGTGAAGCACCTGAAGGGTTAATCATCTTCTTGAATATAGTTTTGAATAGCTTGAGGGGTACAGTTTTTGGAATGGTGTCACTTTTGGGTGTTCTGTCATGTACACCCCTCAAAAGGACTTCAAATGTGATGTGGTCACTAAAAAAAATGGTTTTGTAAATTTTGGTTGAAAAATGAAAAATTGCTCATGAACTTTGAACCCTTATAACGTCCTACCAAAAAAAAATTTTCTTCCAAAATTGTGCTGATGTGAAGTAGACATGTGGGAAATATTATTTAATAACTTTTTTCTGTCACATATCTCTCTGGTTTATCAGAAAAAAAAATTAAAAATGTGAAAATTGTGAAATTTTCAAAATTTTTGCCATATTTTTGATTTTTTCACAAATAAACACAAAAATTATCGACTTAAATTTAATACTAGCATGAAGCCCAATGTGTCACGAAAAAACAATCTCAGAATCGCTAGGATCGGTTGAAGCGTTCCAGAGATATTACCTCATAAAGGGACACTGGTCAGAATTGCAAAAAATGCCAAGGTCTTTAGGGTCAAAATAGCCTGGGTCCTGAAGGGGTTAAAGAAGACATCCTTCGACCCCACTTCTACATCCAGCTACTGGTCCATATCCCTGCTCCTGTTCGCTTCCAAACGTCTCAAAAAGCATGTCCACACTGTACTCTCATCAAACCTCTCATCCAAAAAATCTGGAGTTGCAATTTTTGTACATAGATCTCTCGCTTTTCAGCTAATTGAAAATACAATAGACCCACAGGGTCGTTATTTGGTGGTCCAGGCCCTGATTAATGGAAAGCTGTTTACACTCGTTTCAGTGTATGGGCCGAATAAAGGCCAACTGAAATTTTTTCGTGCTCTGTTCACAAAGCTGGACTCTTTGTTGAAGGGATGCCTCCTTGTGGCGGGGGATTTCAATCTCCCGGTACAGAGAAGGTTGGACTGCTCGGGACCTTCCTTAAGCCGGGGTGAGATGGGGGGGTTGTTATACACCCACCACCTTCAAGATATCTGGCGGTATGCTCATGGGGAAGAGAGGGATTACACGTATTTCTCACCTAGATTTCAATCTTATAGTCGGTTAGACTACTTTCTGGTGGGAGACTCTCTTCTTCATAAGTGTCTAAATGCCTCTATAGGGCACATTACGTGCTCTGACCATGCCCCCATCATGTTGCAGGTCGAGGACGCCCTTCAGGTTCCCTCGACTCCTTCGTGAAATTTGAATGAATATCTCCTGTGCTCTCCTGCTGGTGTGGCGCACGTTGAGACTCAACTTAAGCATTACTTTTTAACTAACACTTCTCAAGATACTGACCCAGAAATTTTATGGTACGCCCATAAGGCGGTTATTAGGGGTCACTTCATACAGATGGCAGCCAGGGCCAAACGTGAAAGAAATGAGCAGATGGGGACTCTCACAAAAAAGATAGCAGTTTTAGAGGCCCAACACAAGACTACCCCCACGCAGCAAATTACATGTGAATTAGGTGAGACCCGCCGAGAGTTACGCTCTTTACTCCTCTACAAAGCGGAATTCCACCTGAAAAAAACTAAAGGCCCGTTTCTATGGTATGGGAGACAAAGCTGGTAGGCTTTTGGCTAGGAGGATCCAAAAAAAGAGAGAAGCCACGAAGATTGACCATATCCTAGGTCCTAGGGGAGAGAAGATTAGAAATCCCATTGACATTGCGGGCCAATTTAGAGAATACTACTCTTCACTTTATAATCTTAAAGAGGATTCTGACATCCCACAGCCATCGCCTGCGGCGATGGAATCCTTTCTTGCTCCGGCCCATCTTCCAAAGCTGACTGCTCCCCAATTGGCACGTTTAAACACGCCTTTCACAGAGGACGAGATTGCCTTGGTTGTCAACTCTATGAGAAAGAACTCGGCCCCAGGTCCAGACGGTTTCTCGTACCGCTATTATACAACCTTTTTGAAGCAAATCCTCCCACATTTGCTAGCTCTCTTCTCCTTCTGAAAGGAAGGGGGACGGATACGACCAGAGGGACTGGAGGCGACAATCTCTGCAATACCGAAACCTGGGAAGATTCCCAACGTACCGGCTAATTTTCGTCCCATTGCTCTATTGAATGGAGACTCTTGGAGGTGCTACCCTCTTTGTTCGGTCCGGAGCAGGTGGGTTTCATCCCGGAACGGCAGGCGTCGGACGGCACGAGGCGAATTGTTGATATACTAGAGGTCCTGGAGAGGAGGGGGGCCCCCAGTGCGCTCATTTCGTTAGACGCCGAAAAGGCGTTTGATAGGGTGCACTGGGGGTACCTGGAGGTGGTCTTGGACAGCTTTGGGATTATTGGCAGTTTTAAAAAGGCAGTGTTAGCTCTCTATACTTCCCCCACGCAAGGGTCAGGGCTTCTGGCTTCCTGTCGGGTTCCTTCCCTATCACGAATGGTAGCCACCAGGGATGTCCTCTGTCGCCGCTAATCTTTGCTCTAGTAATGGAGCCTTTTGCGGCCAGAGTGAGGCAGGACTCTATGATTTCGGGCTCTTGCGTGGGAAAGATAGAACACAAAATCGGGTTATATGCCGACGATGTGATTTTTATTTGTACGAACTTGCTGGTCACCGTTCCAAGGATTATGGCTCTACTGGACGAGTTTTCGGCAGCCTCCTACTATAAATTAAATACATCTAAATCTTTGCTGTATCCTATCCAAGTCCCTTCGGGGCAGAAGGCTGAGCTGAGAGCGCGTTTCCCCTTTCAATGGTCTCCTAAAGGTATTCTGTACCTGGGAGTCTGGATTGCACACACCAGCAGGATAGTACACCATAACTTCGAGGTTCTGACTCGCACCATAAGGGAGGGACTTGCCTCCCATAAAGGGCTGTTTCTATCATGGGTTGCCAGAATAAATATAGTCAAAATGACGTACCTTCCAAAAATCTTATATGTGCTTACCGCTGATGGTCCCTAAACGTTTGATTGCAACTTTGCAATCTCTTTTGACTTGTTTTATTTGGAACCACAAACTGCACTGCAGAGAGTCGGTATGAGGGTGCTCTCTCTTCCCCTGCGACTGGAGGGCATGGGAGTCCCATGTCTGGCATCTTATTATGCAGCAACTCACCTTTCTGTGGCTAGTCTTTGGTGGGCGGACGTGCACCAACCTTTGTGGATGCAAATCGAGAAGTATTATGCTCCTCGTGGATCCACTAAACTTTTACTCGAGATGAGCCTTCTACAACGATCGGCAGATTCTAACCTTCTTGGGGCTATGTCAGCTCTATTGAGGGTTTGGCGACAGCATGCACGCTCCTTGTTAGCCTTCCTTTTCCGCGACATTTCCCTTCGGGCGGTGGAAGCGCTGGTGGGGTCCCTCTCTCTTACATCTTGGAGAGACGGTGGAGTCCTTTTTGTTCATCAGGCCCTGGACGGTAACACCATAAAATCTTTTACAGAACTTGCAGATAGATACTCTATCCCCAGAACAGCTTTTTACCAATATCTTTAATTACGACATTTTTTGAATTCAGTGACTTGGCCTGTGGTAGACCTAACAACTGTTAATGGCGTGGTGCAGAGGTATTTTAAATCAGCTCCCTCCGGTGGTCACGGCGTCTCTGTTATGCATGGTGCATTAGCTCGGCTGAGAAGCTCTGAAAAACTACCGTATATGGTAAAATGGGAATCTGTCTTACAAATTGACGTCACGCTGGAGCAATGGCAAGACGCTGCGCTCTGTAGTTCGGCTTATACAAGATGTGTTAACCATATTGAGCAAATCAAAAAAGTCCAGTTGGAGTGGTACATAACCCCGATCTCTTTGGCCCGCTTCAGGGGTTGTTGTGCCTCGGAGGCCCAGACTTGCTGGAGAGGATGTTCCGAAAGGGGATCATCCCTTCACATGTGGTGGGATTGCCTACCTTTGGGCACGTTCTGGTACTCTGTGGCTCAGCTGCTAATTTCATTGACGGGGGTCCAGTTTCAGTTAAGCCCAGCTCTGGCCCTCCTGGGCTTGGGTTTGCAGGACTGGCCCTCTCCATTACGACCTATTGTGGCAAACACTTTGCTCGGAGTAAGGTTGTGTATTGCTAGATGTTGGAGATCTGTGAGAATGCCGACCATTAGTGACCTCACCATAGCACTTAACTTGCATCTTCAACATGAGCTCTTGTTAGCTCACAATGGTGCCCGTCGTGAAAAGGTGCTCGGTTGGTGGGACCCATGGATTCAGTCTACACATAATACAGTTCGATTGCCTACCTGATTATATGACTATCCTACAGTAACAGATAAGCCCTGACGTGCTGGGTTTTCCTCACTCTTATATCAACAATACTCTCAACTTGCTTAGCTGGTCGATGAAGACTCCCGCCCTTATTCCCCTATTCCCCTCTTCCTTCTTTTCTCTCTCTTTCTTTTCTCTCTTGTCCCCAATCTTCATCTTGTTCCCTCTTCCCCTAAACACTTGTTCCTTTTCCCCTTATTCATTTTATAATGTTGTTGTGGTCTTGGTTAAGTGATGTCTATTGTTTGTTCTACCACTTATTCTCTACAACAAATATGTTTTAGTGATGGACTATGATGACCGATGGTTGCCTCCCTTTACGGGAATATTTTGTGATACCGACAATGGTCTAGATTTATGTTCTAATTTTATGTAATAATTTGTTTATTATATACTCAATAACATTGAAACAAATAAATAAAAAAAAACCTCTCATCCAGCTCTCTCTTTGACAACCTTCAATCCGGCTTCTGCCCCCACAACTCCACTGAAACTGCCCTGACCAAAATTACTAGTGACTTACTCATGGTCAAAGCTAAGAGACATTTCTCCATCCTCCTCCTTCTAGACCTGTCCTCTGCATTCAACATATTTCACCACTGTCTCCTATTACAGATCCTATCTTTCATTGGCATTACTGACCTTGTCCTCTCCTGGCTCTCCTACCTTTCCAACAGCACATTTAGCGTCTCCCACTCCCACACGACCTCCTCGCCCCATCCCCTCTCTGTTGGGGTCCCTCAAGGCTCTGTCCTGGGACCCGTCTTTTTTTCAATCTATACCCTTGGTCTGGGACAACTCATAAAGTCCCATGGCTTCCAGTACCACCTGTATGCTGATGACACTCAAATCTATCTCTCTGGCCCAGATGTCACCTTTAGTGATGAGCCACCACGTAAGTGTTCAAATTCAATTCGATTCGCTGAATTGGGGCGTGTTTGACAAATTGTTTGTCTAATGTTCGTTGAACACCGTAGAACCCCATTGGAATCAATGGCAGGCTACAGCAAACACATGGAAAACACCTTCAAAGGTGTCCCAAAGCTGCCAAACTACTCAGAATAGACACCAAACACCAGTAAAAGTGACGACAATCTACCCACAATACAAATAGTCTCTTGGCATAGCATGGGTGCACAAGACACGGTCTGTGCCAGCCAGCACACTCTTCCAAAGCACTTAAAAATAGAAGGTGGTAAACAGTCACCTAAAATTTTAGAGGTGCGTGAAACTGACTTTGAATTGAAAAATGAATGAGTTAGAGGGGAAAAGTGGTAGTAGTTTTCAAAATTAAGTAAAAAGTGATGGAGTAGTAAAAGGAGGATGAGATACATGTATATGCCTGCTGCTGGGTATAATGGATACTTGACCTGGCTGATTTTTGGTGAGTTTTTTCCACTGGGCTGGATAAACTCAAAGCTCATGCAAGCGCTGCCATCAATGAGATGCCCTGCAACACACAGGTGAGACAGCTATAAGTGTCGTGGCGTATTACAGGAAATAACAGAGATGTAGGTAAGTTACCTGTTTGGGCCTACTAGGCTGGATAAGCGCAAAGCTCATGCAAGCGCTCCCATCAATGTTATGCCCTACCACACACAGGAGGGAGTTTCATGGAATATTACCAAAAAAACTAGTCATGGAAGTCAGTGACCTGTTTAGGCCTACTTGCAGTTTAAGATTGAGCACTCTGGGGGGTGTCTGTCATTTGTGATGCATGTTTTGGTGCGGAGCCGCCCACCTGGCCTTACAGCATGGGTGTGGCCAACAGGCTTGGCTCTGACACTGTGCTTCACATGTACGTGTGTGACTGACACTCTTTTAGTGACCTGGTGTCTATAGATACCACCAGTCTCCTCCTTGTTAGCATGGCCGGACGCAGGTGCTACAACCTCCCCCATTGCTCGGGTTGCAGGGGACTGAGCAAACAGTGGAGCTGGCAGTCTGCTGCTGGGTGCAATGGATACTTGACCTGGCTGATTTTTGGTGATTTTTTTCCACTGGGCTGGATAAACTCAAAGCTCCCATCAATGAGATGCCCTGCAACACACAGGTGGGACAACTATCAGTTTCATGGAATATTACCGTAAAAATAATTCAGGTAAATCAATGACCTGTTTAGACCTACTGGGCCGGATAAACTGAAAGCTCATGCAAGTGCTCCCATCAATTTTATGTCCCGCCATACACAGGTGGAACAACTATCAGTTTCGTGGAATACAACAGGAAATAATAGAGAGGTAGTTCAGTGACCTGTTTATACCTACTGTGCTGGATAAAGTCAAAGCTCATGCAAGCACTCCCATCAATGTTATGCCCCGTCACACACAGATGGGACAACTATCAGTTTCGTGGAGTATTACAGGTAATAATAGAGAGGTAGGACAGTGACCTGTTTGGGCCTACTAGGCTGGATAAGCTCAAAGCTCATGCAAGCGCTCCCATCAATGTTATGCCCCACCATACACAGGTGGGAAAACTATCAGTTTCATGGAATATTACCGAAAAAACAAATCAGGTAGATCAGTGACCTGTTTAGGCCTACTGGGCTGGATAAACTCAAAGCTCATGCAAGTGCTCCCATCAATGAGATGCCCTGCAACACACAGGTGGGACAGTTATAAGTGTCGTAGAGTATTACAGGAAATAACAGAGTGGTAGGTAAGTGACCTGCTTGAGCCTAGTGAGCCAGATAAACTCAAAGCTCATGCAAACCCTCCCATCAATGTCATGCTCCACCAAACACAGGTGAGACAACTATTAGTTTTGTGAAGTATTACAGGAAATAGCAAGGTAGGTTAGTGACCTGTTTAGTCCTAGTGGACCGGATAAACTCAAAGCTCATACAAGTGGTCCCATCAATGTTATGCCCCGCCACACACAGGTGGGACAACTATAAGTTTCGTGGAGTATTACAGGAAAAACTAGTACCGTCTTCAAGCCAAACTAAAATGTCTACTTCTTTTCATGGACGATCTGCTATCATCCCTTTCTTAGGCAGCAGAGTATTGCTAAAAGCTGTATATGAGGCCCAAAAGGAGAAGGTGCTGCAATGGATATTAGGTTGCGCTCCATCGAATGGGCTTTCCTCCACCTCAACTTCAACATCACAAACACTCCAGTGCTCAGAGGTGTCACCCCAATCGCACTTGCTTCCTCACAGCTCACAAGTCTCCAGCCGCCCTACTGACTATGGGTTAACGCAGATCGGTGAGTCTGCATAGCTGTTCACTATTACTATAGCCTGGGAATCAGAGGTCTGCTCCAAAGCTTCAGTGAGTCAAGACGAAGAAATGATCTGCATCGATGCCCAAAATCTTTGTGAGTCAGATCCAGGTCCAGATGAAGAAAGGTCTGAGCATAATGTAGACCCTCATTCCCAAACTGTAACCCCTTTTGGTGGAGACAATGAGGCAGATGATGATGAGACTCAGATACATGATTGGAACAACAACTTGACTTTGAGCTCAGGGCAGGAAGAGGTTGGCTCTGCGGACGATGAGTGTGAGAACACAGGGTGATGATGACGTTAGAGATCCCACTGACTATCAACCCACAGGCAGGCAGTTGATGAGCTCAGCAGAGGAGGTGGAGGAGGATGCTAGTGACGAGGTTAGGTTGTGGCTTCCTGGAAGCCAGGGAGGGCTCAGAAGAACTTGTGGGAGCTGTAGGCGGTTGGGCGCATTGGGCCTCCCATGAAAGTCTGATGTCCTGGAGCCCGATTGTGGCCCAGGCGTAGAGCAGAGTCCAGGACCGAGATGACTACTGGACCCAAAGGCAGGCTGAGGAGGAAGAGGCTGCAGGAGGAGGCCAACTTTGAAGAGAAATGGGAGATAAGGAGGACTCTCACTTCAAAACTGGCAGAGTAGTAGACTTTCACCTTAAGGAAGGCTGGGGGTTCATTAAGGAGTATGGACTGGAGCAGGAGGTGTTCATTGGAAGGAGAGACGTGGAGTCATACCTCCCAAAGGGACACCCCAGTCGGGACTTACGCCCTGGTGACGAGGTCGGCTACACCCGATGCATGGGACAGCAGGGCTGGTACGCCTTGCGCATAAACAAGATCCTGCAGCCTTGAGACCCACCCGCCGAGCCGGATGGACTTTCTGGTGGGAAGGACGAGTTGCGGGCAAACCGGCCCTAAACCTCTGAAGTAAGACCGTGAAAGTCGTTGTACATAGTAGTTGGTATGTGTAGATAATGTGTATTTCAGGTTAGTTAGGTACCGGTTAATGTACAAATGTAATTTGAGGTGTGTAAATAGGTAATCTGCCATGGACAGTGTACAGATGGGTGGAGGAACTGGAGTAAAAGCCAGGAATATTAAGTTAGGGCAGGTTTCTGGGTTGGAGGAGAGTAGTAGAGACCAGGACTCCTACGCCGAGACACCGAAAAAGCCTGGCGGGTGAAGGACTTTAACCAGGACTCGTTTTTGAGCTCCGGTAGGGGTAATGCTGCTTAGTGGACTTGTTTTATTTTATAACCACTTTTTTATTTTTCATTTTTAAAGCACTTTCACAGATATTTTATATTCCTGTTTGATACTGGACTTTGTACAAGTTTGTTATGCAACGTTTAAGAATCTGTGCCTCCCGAAAGGGAAGAAAAATGCTAATTAGTGTTATTGATTGAATGCATGCATAAAAAAAAATGTTTGTATTTGTCTGGGGTACCGGGTCGCTCAAGGACGAGCCTATTCTGCCAAGGGGGAATGTGGCGCCCCTCCGGGTAAACCACCACCAGAGGTGCTGCCCTTCTGCGATTAGGAAGTGTAGTGCCCCTGTTCTCCAGTTGTTGGGATGGTATGGTTAAGCCACAACAATACATACACACAGTAACACGCCCCTGGAACAATGGTTGGATCCTGAGGGAGGACCCAGGCCAAAAAAGGTGGACGGGACAGTGTTAGTTTAGCTTAGTTCAGTAGTAGGAGATGGAGGAGTAACATCAACTGATGGAGTAGTGGTAGTCAGAAGTGTAGAGGCAGTGTGGTGCTGACTCCCGCAGATTGAAGCTACACGACCATGCTCGCCCTTGGGAGGGAGAGAACTGACCGGTAGAGATGAAGAGAAGAGTCCTAAGGGTGCGGACGAGGCATTGACCCCCCCATATGCCTGAATCTGATGAGACGGAGGGGTTGGTGGAGGACACAGGGACTAGCCCTGCAGACGGTGCGGAAGCTTCAAGCCCGAGCCAAAACCAAAGGCATCAGACTTCTAAAGGGAGCTGTGGCCGAACAACCGACACTTCTTGGGGAAGGTGACTGAACTAGGGAGCAGCGCCCAGGAGGGATTCTAATGGTGTCCGGGACACACAGAAGCACCAGTGGCTATTGGGAACCTGAGCTCTGTGTAGCTGGGGGCGTTGAGTGCCTGGGGAGCGGATCGACGACCCGCTCACCTTAGATGAAAGTTACCCCTTTCCGAGAGAGAAGAGACCCACCAGAGCCTGTAACACGTAGAAAGGAGAGTAAGGGCACCAACTGTGGCTTGACTGTACCAACCTGACTCTGTAGAAAGAGTAAAGTACCAGAGACTGGCAGAGAGCGTACCCAGCAGCCATGTTTAACACCTGAGTAAAAGTAATGGAACTGCAGCTGTGGTGGGTGAGACTTTTATTCCCAGTGACCATCGGCCGCAGAGGCCGCCCGAAAAACCGGAGGTACTGCTGACAGAGTGACCAGCTGCTGAGGTACGAGCCAGGGAAAACCACTCCACTGCCCTGGGGATTGCGCTCCGCCTGCAGGGAGCGGGACTATCAAAGCTGCCGGTCATCATCCACAGAGGTTTTGCAGCAGCAGCGGCCACCCTGGACGCATACTGCATATGGTGTCACGAATACCCCTTATCCCCTTAAGGTACCGTCACACGTGGCAATATTACTAGGCAATTTCACTGGCAATTTTCTGGTTGCAGTGAAATCATGGACAGATTGTTCCATTTGTACACGACAACAAAACAGAACAATGTGTCCATGATTTCACTGCAACCAGCAAATTGCGAGTGAAATTGCCTAGCAATATTGCCGCGTGTGACGGTACCTTAAGACTTTCCCTAATATCATCCTCTTTATTGAATGACACCGCCAAGGTCACGGGACCAGATCTCGGCCCCCGTCTGTCCCTGTGAAAAGAACCGAGAAGTGAAGACGTGAGAACAACTAGTAACTGCCCGGTACTGAGTCTTCCCTGGCCCTGGAGTGGGAGTGTCACAGTAACCTTTTTTTATAATCTCCACATCCAAGAACAACTGATGCTACTCTTACCCAACTCTGATCAATCTCTGATAAGAATAATTAAACTGTTTTTCTCGGATGTGGAGAAAAGGGTAAGGCGAGCCTACCAAGCTCCATGAGAATAGCTTCTCATGCACTGCCATGACATTTTGGATTCTTCAGAGTGCAAACTATGCTACTTGTAGTGCTCTACATAATATATGTGACTATGTATGACTATTACACCTCCAATTGCAAAAAGTTTGGTTGCTATGGAAAATGTAAAGAAAACAAAAATGTAATCCACTATATAATTGTCTAATGCTATCTGTCTGTCACAGAAATCGCGCGACAGACAGAGGCCGCACTGCTATATATATATATACTAGTAAAAAGGCCCGATGCAATTGCATCGGGAGCGTGGTGAAATGAATTGTGTGTATACAGGCGGGTGAGTGGCTAGCAGAGTATATATGGGGCTCTGTGGGTAGCAGACTATACAGGCGGGTCTGTGGGTAGCAGAGTATACAGACTGCTCTGAGGGTAGCAGATTATACAGGCGGCTGTCTGGGTAGAAAAGTATACAGGCGGCTCTGTGGGTAGCAGAGTATAGAGAAGGCTCTGTGGGTAGCAGAGTATAGAGGCGGCTGTGTGGGTAGCAGAATATAGAAACGGCTCTGTGGGTAGCAGAGAATACAGGCGGGTCTGTGGGTAGGAGAGTATACAGGCGGCTCTGTGGGTAGCAGAGTATAGAGACGGCTCTGTGGGTAGCAGAGTATAGAGGCAGCTCTGTGGGTAGCAGAGTATACAGGCGGCTGTGTGGGTAGGAGAGTATACAGGCGGCTCTGTGGGTGTCAGAGTATAGAGGGGGCTCTGTGGATAGCAGAGTATGATGTGGCGGGAGGCTGGAGGAGTGAGGGGAGCAGAGGCTGGAGGGGTGAGGAGAGCAGAGGCTGGAGTGGTGAGGAGAGGTCCAGCTGGAGGGGTGAGGAGAGATGCAGCTGGAGGGGTGACATCACCGCTCAGAGGCAGGACGTGGCTGCGTGCTGGGGCTGATCGCAGCCCCAGTCACACGGCATTGTCCTCTGCGGCGGGTTGGGTGATGCAGAGAGGGATCAGTTCTTGCCCTCAGGTCACACATGTGACCTGAGCGGAAGGAGCGGATTGGGCGGTGTGTGGTAAAGACAGGACGGTCATCCGATTGGTCTAGGACGCCAAGACCTGGGCAATGGGATGGGCGTCCTGTGTGTACAACACAGCGCCCAATCCGCTTGCAGGGGCAGGCAATGGGAGTGAGCGGGGCGTGTCAGGCTTTGCAGGCTGACACGGTCCGCTCACTCCCATTGGCTGTTGGCGGCCACAGGACGACGTCCCTGGCTCCCGTCACCCGGCCACGGCCCGTTGACCGCTACTCCACCAGCATGGCGACATTGAGAGCCCAGCGGTGAGAGAGTGGCGAGGGGCGGAAGGCTCCGGCGGCATCCGGGCAGCATGGACGTCGCGGAGGGCGCGAGGGCGGTGGCGATGGTGCGGGGCCGACGGTTGGCAGGATGGCAGCGGTGTCAGGTAGTGCGGCTGAGGATGGAGGAGGGTGAGAGGCTGGAGGAGGCTGTGAGGCTGTGAGGCTGGAGGAGGCTGTGAGGATGGGGAGGCTGTGAGGCTGGAGGAGGCTGTGAGGCTGGAGGAGGCTGTGAGGATGGGGAGGCTGTGAGGCTGGAGGAGGCTGTGAGGCTGAGGAGGCTGTGAGGATGGGGAGGCTGTGAGGCTGGAGGAGGCTGTGAGGATGGGGAGGCTGTGAGGCTGGAGGAGGCTGTGAGGCTGGAGGAGGCTGTGAGGCTGGAGGAGGCTGTGAGGATGGTGAGGCTGGAGGAGGCTGTGAGGATGGGGAGGCTGTGAGGCTGGAGGAGGCTGTGAGGCTGGAGGAGACTGTGAGGCTGGAGGAGGCAGTGAGGATGGGGAGGCTGTGAGGCTGGAGGAGGCTGTGAGGCTGGAGGAGGGTGTGAGGCTGGAGGAGGGTGTGAGGCTGGAGGAGGGTGTGAGGCTGAAGGAGGATGTGAGGATGGAGGAGGCTGTGAGGCTGGAGGAGGCTGTGAGGCTGGAGGAGGATGTGAGGCTGGAGGAGGCTGTGAGGCTGGAGGAGGCTGTGAGGCTGGAGGAGGCTGTGAGGCTGGAGGAGGCAGTGAGGATGGGGAGGCTGTGAGGCTGGAGGAGGCTGTGAGGCTGGAGGAGGCTGTGAGGCTGGAGGAGGCTGTGAGGCTGGAGGAGGCAGTGAGGATGGGGAGGCTGTGAGGCTGGAGGAGGCTGTGAGGATGGGGAGGCTGTGAGGCTGGAGGAGGGTGTGAGGCTGTAGGAGGCTGTGAGGATGGGGAGGCTGTGAGGCTGGAGGAGGCTGTGAGGATGGGGAGGCTGTGAGGATGGGGAGGCTGTGAGGCTGGAGGAGGCTGTGAGGCTGGAGGAGGCTGTGAGGCTGGAGGAGGATGTGCGGGTGGAGGAGGATGTGCGGGTGGAGGAGGCTGTGAGGATGGGGAGGCTGTGAGGCTGGAGGAGGCTGTGAGGCTGTAGGAGGCTGTGAGGATGGGGAGGCTGTGAGGCTGGAGTAGGCTGTAGGAGGCTGTGAGGATGGGGAGGCTGTGAGGCTGGAGGAGACTGTGAGGCTGGAGGAGACTGAGGCTGGAGGAGGCAGTGAGGATGGGGAGGCTGTGAGGCTGGAGGAGAAATTTACTGTACTGAGCATGCTCAGTACAGTAAAAGGTCTCCAAACAGGAAGGCAGGGGTTAAAAAAAAAAAAAAAAAAGTTAATGCTCACCTCTCCCCGAGCCCCCGCCGTCTCCTGCCGTCTTCCTCCAAGCTTCCGGTGGCTGCCGCAGGCTCCAGTGTGTGCAGAGCTGTTCTAGTGCAGTTCAGGACCTGCGGTGATGTCACAGTCACGTGACACCAGGTTACCATGGAGTAACCTGGTGTCACGTGACTGTGACATCACCACAGGTCCTTGAACTGCAGTAGAAGAGCTCTGCAGACACTCGGAGCCTGCGGCAGCCACCGGAAGCTTGGAGGAAGACGGCAGGAGACGGCGGGGGCTCGGGGAGAGGTGAGCATTAACTTTTTTTTTTTTTTTTTTACAGTAGTGCGGGTCTGCGGCTCGTGATGACGCTGCGCGTCATCACTCGCAGTCCCGCAAAGCATGTTGGGATTCGGCTACAGTGCCCGAATTCCCAACTGCGGATTATATAAGTAGATATGTGTGTGTAATTCACTCACGTTGACTGAACAAGTTCTGTCAGTCACAGCATGTCAACTACATACATATTCTAGAATACCCGATGCGTTAGAATTGGGCCAACATCTAGTAATTTAATAATCTCGTATAGCCATATTTCATTCACAGAACATAGAGCACATATAAGTAGACATTTTGAAATGCTTCCATTTAATTTGAAAAAATGAATGTATTTAAAAATTGCTTGCAGCAACACATCTCAAAAAAGTTGGTATAGGGCCATGTCTACCATTGTGTTGCATCCTCTCTTCTTACAACAATCTGTAAACCTCTAGGAAGGAGGAGACCAATTGTTGGAGTTATGTCAGAGTAAAGTTGCTCCAACGTTGTCTGATGTTGGATTCCTGCTACTCAATAGTCCTGGATCTGCTTTCCTGGATTTTTCATTTCATAGTGAGCCAAATGTTTTTTTATTGGTGAAAGGTGTGGACTGCAGGTGGTCAGTTCATCCCCTGATGTCTTCTGCAAAGACATACTGTTGTCATGAATACACTATGTGGTTTAGCATTATCTTGCTAAAATATGCAAAGCCTTCCCTCTTATTGAGGTTGTCTGAATAGGAGCAGATGTTGTTCTAAACACTCCATACAGTATAATGCCCAGAACTGAGAGGGCTTTTTAAGATTTGTAAGCTGTTCATGTCGAAAGGCACTAAGGGAACCCCATAGCACTAGAAATGCAGACTTTTCAACTGTGTGCTGATAATAAGATTGCGTGTCCTTCACTTTTTTAGTTTGCAAAACATGGCATTATTCATGTTCATAAAAATTATAAAACTTTTCCATTTTGCCTCAGTCCAGTGTAAATGAGCTTCAGCCCAGAGGAGATGGCAGAGTTTCTAGATTGTGTGGATATAGCTTCTTCTTTGCAAGCTATAACTTTAACTTGCATTTGTGAATTGTATGATGAGTTCTGTTTACAGTAAATTATTTTTGGATCTATTCCTGAGCCCATGCTGTGATTGGAACAACCGAGTTATGACTGTTCCTCATACAATACAGCCTGAGGGCTTGTAGATCACAAGCATCTAATATTGACTATTGGCCTTATCTCTTGTACACATGCATTTCTTTAGAATCTCTTCATCTGTTGGTGATATTATAAACTGTGAGATATTCTAGATCTTTTCCATTTTAAGTTCAGGAATATTTTTCTTAAATTGTTCCACAACTTCTAGATGCATTCATTCACTGATTGGAGAACCTTTGACCATCCTTGTTTCGTAAAGACTCTACCTTTCTAACATGCCTTTTATTAAACACAGTCATCTCTTGGTGCCATCAGTTTCTCAATAAATTAATTTTTACAAATTAAAATTTCTGAACTCTATTCCCTGTTCTGATGTGCAAAAAAATTGTCTCTGAGCAATTTCAATCCATTGCATTCTTGTGTTGTTTGCTTTTTACTTAGCATCCAAATTTTGGGGAATTTGGGTTCTATATGAACAACAAAAGCATGACTTCAAATTAATCCAAATAATATACAGCCATGGCTGAAAGTATTGGCACCCTTGCAATTGTTTCAGATAATGAAGTATTTCTCCCAGAAAATTATTGCTGTTATACACATTTATTTCCTTTGTGTGTATTGTAGCAACACAAAAAAACTGAGGAAAAAAAGGCAATTTGACATATTTTCACTCCCAAAATAGGCTGAATAACATTGTTGGCTTCTTACCAAAATGTAGGTAATCAACTTCGTTTGAAGCATATGATGTTAAAACTCACCTGTGGAAAGTAACTTGTGTGGGCAATATGAAATTCACACCTGAAACCAGATAAAAAGGGGAGAAGTTGACTCAATCTTTGCATTGTGTCTGCACGTGTCACACTAAACATGGAGACTAGAAAGAGAAGAAAACTGAGGACTTAGTAACTCAAAATTGTTGAAAACTATCAACATTCAAAGTTACAAGTCCATCTCCAGAGATATTGATGTTCCTTTGTCCATGGTGTGCAGCATAATAGAGGCCCTTGGAACTGTAGAACAGTTTTTTTGTGTTCCTCCAATAAACACAAAGGAAATAAACATGTTTATACCAAAACGTGTAATAGCAATAATTTTCTGGGAGAAATACTTCCTTTTCTGAAGCAATTTCAAGGATGCCAACACTTTTGCCCATGACTTTAATACACTGCATAGTGCACAAACCCAAATAATACCCCAAAAGTAATAGAATGCAGTTATAATAAAGTGCATACAAAAAGAGAATATATATGAAAGCATAACTAGTTGTGTAAGCAAAAGAGTTATAGTTGGTCTCAAATTACTCATCCGCATGGAGGAATAGCACATTACCTGTTTTTCTATGCAAAATGGCTTTTTAGTGGGTTCATTTTATATTGGTATTTGCTTCATAGTAGAATACAAACACATATGACCTCTGTGTTCTATCTTACAGGGTCTTGTATAAAGCTAGCAACAGCAGTGATTGATCACGGGGTGTGCGTGTCATAACAATGTCACATAGGCCGCTGGAACCCAGGAATGCGAGTTCTCACAATGCTAGAACAGCACCGGAGGTATGTATAGGCTTATTTTTATGGTGTGCACATGGGGAATGTGAAGGGGTTGTTCAAGTAGTGGACAACTCCGCTAATTAGAGGGTTATTCCTTTAAATAACTTGCTGATTGATGATCTGATCATTGGGATCTACGGTGATCATAAACTCTGCTCTTTAGAACAGCAAGAATTCAGATCTGCAGCTGTGTAAAGCTGCAAATCCATTTACTGGGAATGAGGCTGTGGAACTGCATTCTCGGGGGTTCTAAAGCCCTACGTTGGGATCATGGGGGGGCGACGTGGGCAGTAGCCCAGCAATGAGCAAGTAATCTGTGTCGGGCATAATTTTTTTTTTTTTTTGTGAATAACCCATTAAATCTTCATCTTCATTGCAACCTTTAATTAGAATTAATTTAGAAATTAAGATGCTTATTCTCATTCAAGTATTATACTGTTACATTTTATTTATGTTTGCATTTTTGTGTTCAGACATACAAGATATTGTGTGCATATATATATATATATATATATAAAAAAAAACTGAACTGTATATGCACCCGTGTGTAAAACATGAAGTATCTCACCCTCAAAATCTCTTTGCCAATTACATAAATTATCATAATGGTTCAGAAGTGCAATTGAAGAACTTATACATTCTTATAGATAATAAGCGCTGTTTAATAGACTTTCGGGATTTCAGAGAAAGAAAAGCCTTGCTAATGTGAATAAGTAAATCATTGTAAGTATAGTATATCTGCATAAGACACCTCTAAAGTAAAAGTTTGTCAACTTTACTTTCTCTCCAAAGGAATATTTGCTTTGTCTTATTTGAAGATGCACCTGTACCCAGGGGCGTAACTACAATAAGTGCAGAGGTTGCAAACGCACCCGGGCCCTGGGCCTAGGGGGCTCCAAAAGTCCCTTTGGCGTATACAAAAAAACTAATACTATTAAAGATTTGCAATAATTAGGGGCCCTGTTGGAACTTTTGCATTGAGGCCCCTGGGCCTAAAGTTACACCACTGCCTGTACCTAAACTCAGACACATTAACATGTGTCTTATCGGTTGAAGGTAAAGACGTGCTATCTATGAGATTGTCTCTGACATTTCTAAAAATATTTTGTGCCATTAAATGTTTAGTATTGCATATATGCTGACAATGGTTTATCAGAATTTCTTTGTTGCCTAATTCATAGCAAAGGGCATTGTAAGGGAAAATGGGATCTCAAGCATTCTTTAAAAAGAAAAGAAAAGGAAGCCACTAGAGATGGGTGAACCTTTTGAAATTTAAATTCATCAACCTTTCCCAAAAATTTGATTTGGAACAAAAGAATTATGTCAAAGCCTTCAATTGCCCTCTAACAGCACTGATTGGAGCTGAGCTCTTCCCATTGATGGTATCCTAAATCACCATCAGAAGAATTCAAAGTACGTCGCCCTAGGGGGCTAGGTACTCCACACAACCATGGCCCCAATTGCAGAGTGCCAATGCCTTACTATGGCAGCCAATAGTCTGCAGAAGACTATCATGATTGTCATGACAGTGCTTCTATGAAGACCAGTCAGTGGCTGGGTTCATAGGATACCATTCACTAGACCAGGGGTCTCAAACTCCAGGCCTCGAGGGCCGCACACAGTGCAGGTTTTCAGGATTTCCATAGCATTTGACAGTTGGTGATCAAATGACCAACTGTCAAAATCTAAGGGAATCCTGAAAACCTGGACTGTGTGCGGCCCTCGAGGCCTGGAGTTTGAGACCCCTGCACTAGACTAATAATGTAATAACAATCAGGCATACACCAAACCAAATCAGAAAACACATTTCTATATATAAAATCTTACTTTTATTGGTATAATTAAAGTCCAAATAAGTGCACATATAAACATAACAATACATGTACCAGACACCAGTAACAAAGAGAGGATGGATCAACTACTACTAACCTCTGGGGTGGCGAGAGAACCAGGGCAAAACGCTATGAATGGCGCATCTAAAGGAGGGGCGGCTTCAGCCTGCTGACATCTTAAAATATTTTAACATTTTAAAGACTACTACCATCACTACCAATTTTTTCAATTATTTAGTTATTTTTACAGTAATGTGATATGAGTTTGGTTGCCTTACTGGCAAACAATAATAGACATCGGAAGAGAGGGTGGGTGAAGCTAAGATGACTTTAACAAATCATAGGGGAAGCAGTGAATATGTCTAAGGTTCATGAGCAGGCCTTGAAGCAGGGTGATAGCAGTTCTGAGGCTTGGTAAGTAATAGTTTAGGAGGTTCGGAGGTTTGGCAAACTGTCCGCTGATCTATTCATCAAACATATGCCAGTTTGGCAAACTGAACCCAAACTTCAAAAGGTTCACTCATCACTAGTTCCGTAGTACTGCTGCATAACTAGCTGCTCACAGCTTGTGGCCCCCTACATTCTTACTTGTGTTTTTTTTTTAGCCAGACCCTCTCTACTGCCATTGTCCCTCTTTACTATATCATACAGTTTACCACACTGTAATTGACTTTTAACACTTTTTACTGCTCTGTCATCAGAGAGGATGCTGTGTCTGCATTTTCTTCCATCACAGGAAGCTACGCCTGGATTATAAGAAGCACAAACTTTTTTTTTTTATCCATTCAGTTTTTATTGTGTATAAAACAGATATACAAGAAAAAAAAAAGGCTGCAAGCCAAGATAAACAAGGGTATTAGAAACAAGAGGTAGCAGAGGAGGGAAGGGGGGAGAGGGATCGGATAACCAAGTCACAGAGAAAATTGACGTTATAATAGTAGAAATGTCCAGCAAAATATATCGCAATATAGACCTGAAACAAATAGCAACAAAATCAAGTTTCACAAATAAGTGACAAAACATGAGGAGATCGAAGGGTGCGCAGTAGACGCGAGAGTCAATGAAACCCAGGGGTCCCACCATGTGAGCAATTTATTCTTCTTTGAAAGAGAGTCTGCCGCCGTACATTCGTAACAGTAGTGGAGGTTAATCTTAGCTATCAGTTCCGACCTAGTTGGAACTAACGGGGACTTCCAATGACTAGCAATGCACTGCCTGGCAGCAATAAGAATATTGGAGATAATAGGTTGAAGGGGAGGAGGGAAGTCTAACAGGGAGATACCCAACACCGCCAGTTGCCCAGTTAATATGAGGGGGAGATGAATAATATCCAAAATCACTGATTCAACTTGCCGCCAGATTGATTGTATTTGAGGGCAGTCCCACAAGACATGGGCAAAGGAACCACTATTACCACAATTCTTCCAACATAAGGAAGAGGAGGATAAGTGGAATTTAGCCAGACGAACAGGGGTCATATACCATTGCAGTTTGATCTTTTTAGTTTGCTCTAAGTGACCTAAACAGAAGGAGAATTTAATAGCGTGAGTCATAGCGAATTGCCAATCCTCCAATGATGCCTCAAAGGAGAGAATAGACTCCCGTGAAGACATGAAAGGAAGCTTGGTTGGGACCCCATGGGATAATAAGGATTGGTATAAAATAGAAATACTGTGAGATATCAAAGTATTGGGTTTAAAAAAACGTTGGGCAGGGGAATCTGAAAGGAGCGGAGGCGCACCAAATAGTCGATTGCCACGTAAAAGACTGCGAAGCTGCAAGTATGTAAAAAATGCCAAGACAGGCAAATAGGACTGATTTCTTAGCTCATGAAAAGATTTCAGACCAGAGGTGTTAAAAAGATCTAAAACTCGACGCACCCCACAGCCCGTCTAGAAGGACAAAGACATTTTGTCTATAGAACATTCAATTGCTTGAAGGGAGACATATTGGGCAATAAAAGGGAATGTAGAGGGGCATACTGCAGCCCATAGCCTGGATGCAGAGCCCATAGTGCAGAGAGGAGAGGCCGAACTGGATGGACAGAGTAGCAGGTGCTCTAATAAGAGCCTAAGAAAATTACGAGGGGCAAAATGGGACTCAATTAGGTACCAAGGTAGGGATGAGCCTTCCTCCCACCAGATTTTGATAGGATCCAGAAGTGCTGCTTTATAGTAGAAAAGGTTCCTAGGGGAGCCAAGGCGCCCGTGTGCATATGGTAGTGTCATGATTTGACGCATAATCCTATGAGGTTTCTTATTCCAGATGAAATTGTCTAATATGGATTGAAATTCAGACAGATATCTAGAGGGAAAAGACAGGGGAAGGCATCTGAATAAGTAAATGAGTTTTGGAAGTATGTTTTAAGCTATATCAAATTGTGGGGTCTTGGTTTGTCTTTTGGTCCAAAACACGTAAGCTTGTGAGCCCCTACACGGCTCCCCACGGATCACAAGTCCTATCCACTAAATTTTTATCTCAAGTGAGCAAAGGACAAAATAGAAAATAAATCTTACCACAGCAGATTCTGGTCAGACGACCATTGCACTCAGTGCTGTATGCAGCTCTGCCCAGGTTTTAACTAAAGGCATTGTGAATGCAAGACACCAGCCCCAATCACTAACGACCTCCATTCACACAGAGGGAGTGACTACTGGTTTGTCCTGCACACACAATGGGCTCCATATAGGGCGCAGTTCACACAGGCCTGTACAGTGTATGCCCAGCCTCTTACATTAACCCCCATCTCAGTAGGCGGGCTGTTACGGCATTCAACACCGTTACCTGCGCCAGAACAAACGCACCCATACGGCCCAGCTGCACACAGCACAAAAAGAGTGCAAGAAAAACCAAAAATGACAGAAAACTGACATTATGGAAATTTAGTTAGTTAGTTTTAAGCTATATCAAATTGTGGGGTCTTGGTTTGTCTTTTGGTCCAAAACACGTAAGCTTGTGAGCCCCTACACGGCTCCCCACGGATCACAAGTCCTATCCACTAAATTTTTATCTCAAGTGAGCAAAGGACAAAATAGAAAATAAATCTTACCACAGCAGATTCTGGTCAGACGACCATTGCACTCAGTGCTGTATGTGTGAACTGCGCCCTATATGGAGCCCATTGTGTGTGCAGGACAAACCAGTAGTCACTCCCTCTGTGTGAATGGAGGTCGTTAGTGATTGGGGCTGGTGTCTTGCATTCACAATGCCTTTAGTTAAAACCTGGGCAGAGCTGCATACAGCACTGAGTGCAATGGTCGTCTGACCAGAATCTGCTGTGGTAAGATTTATTTTCTATTTTGTCCTTTGCTCACTTGAGATAAAAATTTAGTGGATAGGACTTGTGATCCGTGGGGAGCCGTGTAGGGGCTCACAAGCTTACGTGTTTTGGACCAAAAGACAAACCAAGACCCCACAATTTGATATAGCTTAAAACTAACTAACTAAATTTTCATAATGTCAGTTTTCTGTCATTTTTGGTTTTTCTTGCACTCTTTTTGTGCTGTGTGCAGCTGGGCCGTATGGGTGCGTTTGTTCTGGCGCAGGTAACGGTGTTGAATGCCGTAACAGCCCGCCTACTGAGATGGGAGTTAATGTAAGAGGCTGGGCATACACTGTACAGGCCTGTGTGAACTGCGCCCTATATGGAGCCCATTGTGTGTGCAGGACAAACCAGTAGTCACTCCCTCTGTGTGAATGGAGGTCGTTAGTGATTGGGGCTGGTGTCTTGCATTCACAATGCCTTTAGTTAAAACCTGGGCAGAGCTGCATACAGCACTGAGTGCAATGGTCGTCTGACCAGAATCTGCTGTGGTAAGATTTATTTTCTATTTTGTCCTTTGCTCACTTGAGATAAAAATTTAGTGGATAGGACTTGTGATCCGTGGGGAGCCGTGTAGGGGCTCACAAGCTTACGTGTTTTGGACCAAAAGACAAACCAAGACCCCACAATTTGATATAGCTTAAAACTAACTAACTAAATTTCCATAATGTCAGTTTTCTGTCATTTTTGGTTTTTCTTGCACTCTTTTTGTGCTGTGTGCAGCTGGGCCGTATGGGTGCGTTTGTTCTGGCGCAGGTAACGGTGTTGAATGCCGTAACAGCCCGCCTACTGAGATGGGGGTTAATGTAAGAGGCTGGGAATACACTGTACAGGCCTGTGTGAACTGCGCCCTATATGGAGCCCATTGTGTGTGCAGGACAAACCAGTAGTCACTCCCTCTGTGTGAATGGAGGTCGTTAGTGATTGGGGCTGGTGTCTTGCATTCACAATGCCTTTAGTTAAAACCTGGGCAGAGCTGCATACAGCACTGAGTGCAATGGTCGTCTGACCAGAATCTGCTGTGGTAAGAGTTTTGGAAGTAGCAGCATTTTGGTAGCTTTAATCCTCGCCATCCACGATAGGGGAGACTTAGAAAAATGACTTATCTCATTCTTAATATCTAAAATAGTCGACTCGCAGTTGATACGGACCATATCGGCCAGGCGTGTCAATTTTATCCCGAGATAGGCAAAGCCCAGGGGAGACCAGATAAATGCATAACGGGCCTGAATTTTGAGTTGCAGAGCAAGGGGGAGAAACAGGGGAAAGAGTGTGGACTTAGTCAAGTTGAGTTTGTAGTACGAGGCTGCAGAGAAATCTTGCAAGAGTGAGGAGATTGCACCTAAAGAGGCTAGAGGGTCAGTACAGGTAAAGACCACATCATCAGCATACAGGCCGATTTTGTATTCAGTTCCCCCGACCGGTATGCCTTTGATGTTCGGAGACTGTCTAACTATGGCAGCAAGGAGCTCCATGATCAGGGCGAAGACAAGGGGGGAGAGGGAGCAGCCTTGGCGGGTACCATTCATTATAGAAAATGTTCGAGATTTAAAGCCAGAGGCACGCTCATAAGCACAGGGATTAGAATAAAGCGCATTAATGGCCTTGGAGATCAGGCCTGTAAGGCCAAATTTCGTCAAAGTGCTCTGTATGTATCCCCAGTGTACCTATCAAACGCTTTCTCGGCGTCAAGAGACAGGAATACACTGGGGAGACCGCCCCTCTCCACCATGTCCAGCAGGTTGATCACGCACCTCGTCCCATCTCTTGTCTGCCTGCCCGGCACAAACCCAACTTGATCAGGATGGATGAGTGAAGGGAGAATTACTAGAAGACTATTGGCCCAGACCTTAGCATAGATTTTAACATCTGTATTGAGGAGAGCTATGGAGCGGAAGTTACCGGGAGTTGTCTTGGGCTTCCCTGGTTTTGGAATAGTTGCAATAGAGGCTTAAAGGCCTTCCGATTTGATAGAGCCTGACTCTGACCAAAAGCTAAACAGACGCCGTAGGAAGGGGGAAAGGATTGGGAGCAATTGGGCAAAATAAGAAAAGGAAAAGCCGTCTGGACCAGGAGCAGACCTCTTTTTCGCATCTCTAATAATTTGTGAAATTTCAGAGTCAAGAATGGAGGCATTCAGGTGGGATAATTGCTCTGCGGAGGCTTTAGGGAGATGTGCCTTCTCTAGAAATACGGAGATAGTGGATTGAGAGGGTTGGGGGGTTGTAGGGTCTGAGGCAAGATTATAAAGAGAGGAGTAGTATGTGGCAAATTCGTCAGCAATTTGAATGGGGTTATATATTCGCGATTATTCCGATGTAGTTAGAAAGGGGATCCTAGACTGTGCTTCCCGTTTTTTCACACACCTAGCCAGCAAAGTGCCGGCACGGTCTCCCATAGAATAAAATTTGGCTTTGAATTTCCTAAGGGCGTTCTCTGTCCTATGCAGCAACAACTGACGGACTTGAAGCCGAGCTGCAGGAAGGTCAGAGGAAAGCTGTTGAGTGGGGGATCGTTTATGTCGAGATTCAAGCTCAACTAATGAATCAAGAGCATTTTGGAGTGCCATGTTATATTTGTGCTTGGCCAACGAGGCCATTTTAAGGAAGATGCCTCTTACTATCGCCTTATGGGTGAACCAAAGGGTGTCAACCTGAATTTCAGAGGAATCACTAAATACAAAAAATTCTTTCAGGGACTGTTCAATGAGGGTAGAATTAGACTGGTCAACTAATAGATGATCATTGAGATGCCATTGTGATGGCGGGATGATGGCCAGGGGATCTTCAAGAGAAATAGAGACTGGGGCATGGTCCGACCAGGAGATATTGCCTATGGAAGCGGAGGTGCAGTGGGAAAGTGCAACATCATCCACTAACACATAGTCAATCCTGCTGTAGGTGCCATGCTTGGCCTTTCATTGCAGTGAAGATACCTCCAAATGTCATGAAGACCAAATGAGTGTACAAGAGGGCCTGCCTCACCTCTAGTAGTTGATGGGGCAGAACAGTCCAGAAGTCTGGACGTTGGTATGTTAAAATCCCCAGCAATAAGTTTGTAGCCATAGTGAATTTCACTTAGGATTTGAAAATAATTTCTCATGAATTTAATCTGGCCATTGTTGGAAGCATACACAGAGGCAATGGTATAGGGGGCATTATTTACAAGACATAAAATTAAGAGAAATTTACCCAAAGGGTCAGCAATAGATTTAACCAATTGGAAGGTGACAGATTAGCTAAAGAAAATGGCAACCCCTGCTTTCTTCGTCCCTCCCCCCGCAAAAAACTGATGAGGGTATAAACTAGACTGCATTCTCACATTGTCCTGTTCAAGAAGATGTGTTTCTTGCAAACATATTATGTGATGGCAGGATTTAGAAAATTGGCGCCAGACCAACGACCTCTTACGTGGCGAATTGAGTCCATTCCCATTAATAGAAGATAACGTAATACTCATGACATATCAATAAAGCATTGGTAATGACATTGCCAGGACTAAGAACACAGCCACAAAGTGAGAGATCTGCGGCTCTCCATCTTGGGTCAACTTGCAAAGGAGGAGAAGGGAAAAAAAGGTAGGGGGGGGGAACAAACAAACAGGACGACCGACAGAGAACATTCAGATAGAATGTATAGAATGTATAGAAGATAGAGTCCATTCAGAAAATCTGAATCCACAGGTGAAAAATTAACCAATTCACCTTAGGGGCACAATGCTGAGAGAACTCAGCAAAAAAAAAAAAAAAAAACTAAGTTCAGCAAAAATAGACAAAGTTCCACACGGGAAAACAGCCAGGAAACAGTAGAGTCCAAAACCTTCAAGCGACCTCCCACTCCGCTTCAATGTGACGTCTGCTTGCTTTGTTAGGCCCTGGTCTTGGGGAGTTCATATTTGCCAGGGATCCAGGTGTCTTGAAGCCCCACTGAGTCAGAGATTTTGCAGCTTGAGATGGGGTAAGGCAGGTAGTCACCGAGCCATCTTTTCGAATAAGGAGTTTGGTGGGGAACCCCCAACGGTAAGGGATACCCTTTTCTCTCAGGATCAAGGTGTATGGAGCGGAGGCCCTGCGGAGTGCTAGCGTGGTGGGAGATAAGTCTGGGAAGGCCGTAACATGGGTGAAGCGCTCATCAAGGGTAGGGTTCCCTCTCAGAGCTAATAGGAATTCTTCCTTAAGCTCAAAGACTTGCTGCTTTCTTGTACATGAACTATAAAAAAGAAAGAAATTCAACAAAGGCAGTTGCCATCTACAATAAACCACTGGCAGATCAGTCCCATTGGCACCACTTATCGAATGACAATGACACTGCCGATCTGTATTATTCAACTCTTTGTAATAATACCTTCTTCACTGCTTCAGTTGGACAGAACACTGTCTGCAGTATTGTCCAATGTTTTACAGCATTACTTCCTTATTTCTAAAACAAATGTTGATTGCTCTGTGTGAGAAACAAGATAAAAATCTTGTGGTTGTGATACCTTTTAATGGCTAACAAAAATAAAATAAATGATGTTATAAGGCGAGCTTTCGAGACGACTCAGGTCTCTTCATCAGGCATGGTATGACAAGATATTGAATGAAACTCAAAATATATGCATGCACAAAAAAAATGATTGGACATTTGACTGAATAAGCCTTACAGGGACTGGACATTTGTCAAAATAAACAAAGCAGCCTTGGAGAGGATCTTCAATCAGGCTGGCCTAGTGGTCATAAAGTCTTTAGGACACTAATTTATAAGAAAACCTGGTGTCTAAGATTTCCATGTCTTTGAACAACATTGTTTAGATGTGGTAATGAGCCATTAAACAATCAGCGATGTTCAGTCCATTCTGTATACAATTGAAACTTCTAATTAGCTTGGATTCACACACTCTTCGATGCTTTTGGGATTCGAAATTACATCTCAAAATTAAAACCTTCATATTATCAATGTTATGTCTCTGGCCAGAAAAATGCTCCGCTACTGGAAAATTGATTTTTTTCGTGTGTAATTGTGTGACAATGAAACATTGTGATCCAAAGTTGAATGTCTTTGTTACACCAAACAAAAACTTAAACTTTCAATGTAAAGAGCAAAACCTGCACTCATGCAGAAACCAAAGACAGGGGTCTCTATGATGGGGAAACAAGACAGAAACTGAAAGAATGGATGAGGTCTCATTGTCACTCAATTACAGACAAAATAAACATTTACCTGGACACAACATAAACAATATGAAAGTTGTCACATTAAAAGTTAAAAAATGTTTGTACTGTGTTAGCCAGTAGATAGAAAAAAATATATTAGAATCTGAGAGTCTGCAATGGTTGATACCGTTTAATGGCTAACTGAAAATATGGTAAGAAAAACCAAGCTTTCAAGACCGGTCACTGCGGTCATGTGACCAATCAGCTGATCAGGTAGCCCCTCCCTGCCAGGTTCTTAAGCCCTTGAAACTAGATGGCGCACATCGCGGGACACGCGGGAGAGGTGAGGATATTTTTTTTTATTTTTAACACTTGCTTTAGTTAATTTCACTTCTGCAATGTATGTATATACATTGCTGTCCTGCTAAATTTACCTGGATCGGGGCAGAGCCTGTACTTACGTAGTGCTCACCGACTTACAAATCAGGCATGAATGATAACATTCTCTATAGCAAGATGAAATTTATTTGTTTACAAAGTAGCACATGAATTGTCATCAATTGAATACAGGCTTAACACAAATTATACCAATTATACCTAGACTTAATTATAGCGAATAAACATCAATACTTTACCTTAGTATTGTAGCTGCTTCACCTTCTTCATCGGGGAGGTCACGATCAGTGAGAAGGGATCAACACCACGGCTTGCATCACAGAGAAGTGCGTCCACTTTGGTCTCTGGAAAGATTTTCCCCCACTCACTGATCATAACCTCCGTCTTTTATACAGTTTTAGAATATCTATGATCACGCGCTGACTGCCTGTTACAAGAAGTATGTTACAAGACGTCCATCTGTGTGGCTGTCACAAGACGTATGTCACAAGACATCCATCCTGTGTGTCAGTCACATGACGTATGTCACAAGACGTCCATCTATGTGCCTGTCATAGAACGTTTATCACAAGACGTCCATCTGTATTCCTGTCATGAAATGTCTGTCACAAGACATCCAGCTTGTGTTCTCGTCATAGTAGCATAATGTCAAAGAGAGTTCACCCTTTTAAATTTCAACATTGTACTGATACATATATGAAATGATGAGACCTGTGGTCACTATTCTATTATTAAAATACCTATTCTATACACATACACACTCCATTCTCATCCCATGGGTATCACAATTGCGAAAGTAAAAGTGCCCTACTTGCCTCCTCCCAGCTCTTTCTGTGTCCGGATCTGTGAAAATAATGGACCCGGACACAGCAATGGCATCCGGAGGCCACATCCGATCCAGTCCTTTCCTGTCCGTGGGGAAAATAGGATCCCCACGGACAGGAAAATAACGCAATGTGAAGCCAGCCTAAGCTCAGTTTGTTTATTTATTTGGAGCACTCAGCACCCTCGTGTAAGACCTACCTTCCCAATGACAAAAGAAAAAATCATGTATTATCACATCCCTCATGGCACAGACTGTAGCAATTCTTGATGACTGGCTTTCTGTTTTTCAATCAGTTGATAATTAATGAGTTCTCACTTTGAGAAGAGGTGGCCTAAACAAAAGGAACAAATACTGTAATGTTAGAGGGGTTGTCCAATACTTGGACAACCCCTTCTCAATCTCCATGTGCTCCCCCATAAAAATAAAAAAGCTTATACTTACTTCCAGTGGTGGTGTGGTTCCAGCAAAGTCAGAACATCCCAGGGCTCACATAACTATGATTTGACACGCGAGGCCTACAACCTATAACCGCAGGCTTGCATTTCCATGCCTTCGGACAAATAAGTACTCAACAGAAAGTGTGTGACAAGGCACAATGCGTTCTGTTAGTTACTTAGGCGTCTGGCAGCAGGGAAACAGACACCAGCATGGATTGGTCACGAGGCTCATATGTCAAAACAATGACACATGAGCCCCAGGACAGTGAGTTCTGACATCGCTGGAACTGTGCCAGCACCATCAGCTACGCTCGGGTTAATAAATAACTGCTGTCAGCTATAATAGAATTTGAATATGTCATATTAATGACCTGTAGGAAAATAGAAGCTGAGCTGTGATTGGTTGCTATAGGCAGCCTAATAAATCTCCAGCCAACAGTAAACCCACCCCCGGCCGGGCAGTATATATTACCTCACACATACACATAAAAGACAGCTCATGTGACTTAATTCCCTATATGGCACATGTGTTGCACATTGGCTGTTTTTAATCAGATGTTTATTTTTGGAAATTAAAGATACCAGACGTATGAGGCGAGTTGTGTGAGGCGATTTGTGCACATCTATGTCTGTCTGTGTGGTGTGTGTGTCCCTGGGGTGTGTGTATGTCCCTGTGGGGGGTCCCTGTGGTGTGTGTCCTTTTGGGGGAGGGGTGTCCCTGTGGTGTGTGTCCATCCCTATGGTCCTATGAGGTCTGTGTGTTCCTGTGGGGTGTGTGTGTGTGTCCCTATAGGGTGTGCATGTGTGTGTGTCCCTGTGGGGGGGGTGTCTGCATGATGTGTGTCTCTGTGTCTCTTTTTAGTGTGTGTGCTTGTGTTCGGGTGCATAGTGAGTATCCAATGTTGGGGCTCCACCTTAGCTATTACTCTTTGTGTGCATGTGGTGTGTATACATTTCCCCGTGCGTTGTGAATATTCAATGTCAGGGCCCCACCTTAGTGACTATATGCTGGTATATGCTGTTAGTCTTTGGTGCTGTCATTAAGCCCCTCTCATTCACAACTATCAACTGGTAACAGTCACTTTCTCTCCATTATGTAGATAGGGCCAAAATTGTCTGGTGAATTGGAACGCGCGGGGTTAAAATTTCAACTCACAACATAGCCTATGACGCTCTTGAGATCCAGCCGTGTGACTGTGAAAATTTTGTGGCTGTAGTTGCGACGGTGTAGATGCCTATCCCGGATAGCTTTATATATATATATATATATATATATAATATATATATATATATATATACCTCAATAAATGGTGGTTAAATGAAACCAAAGATTCACCTGTGATAAACTGACTTCATCCTTGTACTTTCACATATTCACTACATTAGGTAGGCTTTATAAACAGGTTTTTTAAGCTCAAACTACCCCATTGTACATCAAATGAGATATTGTAGAAAAAATCTTTAAGTTACAAATTTTCTGAATGTCTTGGCAGAGGAATATTATTGATCTGGCAAAGCACTCAAGTTAAAAAAAAATACCTTAGTAGGGCTGAACAATCATTTCCCCAAAAGTTTAAGGGAATTCAGAGGTCATAGAGAAAATGGCTAATAGATGATATGAAGAAAATTAATTTGACAATGTAATTTGTGGGTAGGCTGGGTGGAACAATGACTTTCCAGTATATTCAGATCAGATGGCACTTATAAGAACAGATGGGAGCAATACTGGAAACATTACCACATTTAAGTTAATAGATCTCCAAAAGGTAAAAATGTATGATATACCATTATTTTTAAAATGAAAGCAAGTGCCTAAGAAAATTCATCCCAGCTGCAAGACATTTTCATAGAGCAACATGAGTTTCCTATGAATTTGACTTTTCTTTATTTTACCTTGTGCTTCCTTCGTATGTTCTGTTACATTTATAAATAAATAAAATTCATCCTTCAAAGTAAGAAAATATCTCTTTAATTACTGTGGTTATTTATTTAGAAAGATATAAGCCTACATTTCAGACCATCACAGTGGTCATGAAAAAAATATACAAGAAACTATCATTTGCATTCTTTTACCTCAATGTTAATATTCTTTACAGAGTTATGATGTGTGTAGTAGCAGAATGTCAAGGACACTGGTAAGGGAGGACAAATTGCCTCAATATCACATAGAAGGTTTTGACTCCTACACTTGGTATTGAGTGACAGTGTAAGATGTTCCAATCTAAAATATTACTTGTTTTCTAAAATACCCCCCAGTATAGTTATAAAACTACAATTTATTTTGATTATAAACTCTTTGGCTTTTACCTATATCTATAAATCAAAGGCCCCCTTCACATGTCCATATTTCCGGTATGTATGACATCTGTTTTTATCACGGTAACCACATGTACCCATTATAAAATATAGTTCAGGGTTATAACCTATAGTTATATGTCTGATACAGTTAAAACATATCTGTACCGTGCAAACCCCATCATTGGCTCTCAATTACCCAATGTATACAGTTCAAACTACTAACTATACCTTTCAAAATACAAACTACATTTTCTGCCTTTTCCATGTATCTCCCAACTAATCTCCAGATATCTTCCTACAAGTAATCTCTGGTCCACCTAAGATCTTCATCAACACTCATACGTACCTCGCCAAATCACTTTCCAAGATTCCTCCGAAGCATTCCCCATCTTCTGGAATTCTGCGCCACAACATATCCTATTATCTGCGACTAGAGGTGAGTGAACTTTCCCTGAACATGTTCACCAGTTTCAAGTTTGGCACGAACATTAACGATTTGGTTCATGATCAGGAAACCCGAGCAATTTACTGAAAAATCGGTGAACATTTTGTTCGATGGAAAAGTTTGAAATTTTAAAATGGTCCTAAAACTTTCCTTAAAGGTTTGGGCCAAAATGCTCGCCGGAAGACCTGGTGGCTGAGAACTACCTTAACTGAAGGGTTCTTTCAACATGGTGAATTTAAGGGAGCTTTAAAAGAAAGTTTTTAAGGTTCCTTGAGTTTCCAGGTGTTGGGACACCTGCAGGCTGGGAACATTTGGAACAGTGGCAGATATAGCAGCAGCTATGAAATCCAGGAGTCTTAAAATCTTCTTTAAACATCCCTTTAAGAGAGCTTTTTCATATTATTTATTATTATTAATTGTTATTATTTATTATTACTTTTATAGAGAAAAGCTTTATTATTGCAGAGGGTAAGCAGTATATGAAGCCAGCTCTTCTACACTTATCTTCTACTAATTCAGATAAAAATAGCGGATGTCCATTATATGCTCAGAAAATAGGTGTGTTCACATTCCTAAAACACTATAATATATAGAGCCAGCACCACCTGGTATAGCTGCAGAAATGTCACAGCTGTGACAGCCCGCCATAACTGCATACGTATAGTGCCCAGTGTTTTCTAGTTCTGGACGTTTGACTGATATATATATATATATATATAGCTGAATGTGTGTGTGTGCATGTCCGGGATTGGCATCTACACTGTAGCAACTACAGCCACAAAATTTTGCACAGTCACACGTCTGGACCCCGAGAGCGTCATAGGCTATGTTGTGAGGTGAAATTTTAACCCTGCGCGTTCCAGTTCACCAAACAATTTTGCCCCTATCTACATAATGGGGAAAAAGTGAATGGAAAATCGACAGCTGTCAGCTATAGCCACAAAATTTTGCACAATCACACGTCTGGACCCCGGGAGCGTCATAGGCTATGTTGTGAGGCAAAATTTTAACCCCGCACATTCCAATTCACCAAACAATTTTGCCCCTATCTACATAATGGAGAAAAAGTGACAGTTACCAGTTGACAGCTGTGAATGAGAGGGGCTTAATGATAGCTCCAAAGACTAACAGCACATACCAGCATATAGTCACTAAGGTGGGGCCCCAACATGAGTTATTCACCACGCTTGGGGACATGTATACACACACCACACGCACACAAAGAGTAACAGCAAGTGTATAGTCGCTAAGGTGCAGCCCCAATATTGGATACTCACCACGCACCCGAACAAACACACACACCACAAAGAGACACCCCCACCCCCACGGGGAAACACACCCTATAGTGACACATGCACTCACCCCACATGGACACACACACAACACAGACACACACACCACACAGACCCCCCCCACAGGGACACACACACATAGCCACCCTATAGGGACACATGCACTCACCCCACAGGGACACACTCACACCACAAAGAGACACACACACACCACACAGACCCCCCCCACACAGGACCACCACAGGACCACCACAGGTCAGAGGTAGGATCCTGCAGCATGCCTGGCCTTACTAAACTTGCAACCAATGCTGCAGCCGATGGATCAACAAATCGAGGAGCAGGAGGATGAGTAGGTGGTACAGGCAGAAGCCTCTGTTTCCCTGCCTTGTATACCAACCCCCACCAGAGACCTTCAACTGGGAGAATGCCATATGGGCCCCCTACACCCTCCTATTAAGTATCCTTTGTGGGGATGTGACTGGCATGTGCCCCATGACCGGTATACATCACACGGGTGATTGTGTCTTTTGCTCTGTGGCAGCACACACGGGGTTAACTGCAACTAGGTCTATGGCTGAGTGGTGCTGATTACTCACTGATTTCCAAGTGTGGGTGTGTCAGGAAGGATATTAGGCTGCCTTGCACTGTGAGCAAGGAGATTGGGCCATTCATGCTGTGTGAGGAGAGAGTGAAGTGTCAGAACAGCAGGTGCTGTGTGGAGTTCTGTGTGAACAGGCTGTGTGTGGTTTTAACACAGCCTGGGAGTGTTGGTTGTGTGCAGTTAATACAGCTTGGCCACGTGGACTTGGCCTTACTAGGGGCCCCGGCTAAGAGAGAGCCTGACAGCCGTACTGGACCGTGGGAATAACTATTATACCAGCTGTGTCCTGAGCTACAAAAGGTCTGTACTACTCTCTCCTCGACTGATGGGCCCAGATTGTAAGGAGGCCCTGTCTCGGGACCCCAGTTCATGGGCCTGTGTTTAACCCCACTGGCTTGAACTGAGGGGGGTATGTGGGGATTTGACTGGCATATGCCCCATGACCGGAATACATCACATGGGTGGTTGTGTTTTTTGCTCTGTGGCAGCACACATGGGGTTAACAGCAGCTAGGTCTATGGCTGAGTGGTGCTGATTACTCACTGCTTGCCAGGTGTGGGTGTGTCAGGCAGGGAGATTGGGCGATTCAGTCTGTGTGAGGACTGAGTGAAGTGTCAGAACAGCAGGTGCTGTGTGGAGTTCTGTGTGAATAGGCTGTGTGACACAGCCTGGGAGTGTTGGCTGTGTGCAGTTAACACAGTCTGGCTGTGTGGACTCGGCCTTCCCTGGGGCCCCGGTTAAGAGAGAGCCTGACAGCCGTACCGGACCATGGGAATAACGATTATGCTGGCTGTGCCCCGGAGCTACAAAAGGTCTGTACTATTCTGGACTTGTAAATAAACCGTGTGTTGTGTGAACAAGTGCCTGAGTCACTGCCTTCTGTCTTGCAGTTCCTTACCACTACCTTACACCTTATAGGCATAAACCACACTGAGCCTTGTCATTTCTGGAAGAAATTAGGTTCTCAGATGTTCTCGCTCGAGTGTGGTTGCAGGGACCTAAGTGTAGCCGGTTTCAGGTGCAATGTACCTGTGGCCAGGTAACGACATTCTTCCAGAAGAGGGGGTTTGAATTCCTAGCCATAGACTGGACTGGTGACAGGTGCTATATTAACTGGCTCACCCTGCTGCATGACCATCTCCCTTTATGACTCTGCACCTTCTATGTTGGTCACATTAATGAAGTTAAGGGGCTGTTATGTGGTAGAGGTGAATCAGGTTGCTGCCACAGAGGATTTCCTGGAGAAGCAGCAGGAGGCTGACATAGAGAGGTAAAGCGTCGGCTGCTGGCCAGGCCTGACCATGTTAGCCAGCCAGATGTAGTGAAGCCCACAGGGGCCAGTTGGGGTTACCTGAGTTCCTCCAGTGTGTGGTAGAGATGGTGGGCATCCCTTAATTCCTCCATCCTCTTCTGAAGCTGTGGCCATGATGGGTTGTGCTGGAGGGCAGTTGTTGGTGGAGAAAGCCCCTAGAGGAGTAGCCCCTGAGACTCCCCAAGACTGTCTGGCAGCAACCTACAGTGTTGAACGGGCACGTTGAACCCGGCAGTGTTGAATAAGATGCTAGAGTGGGAATCTGATTAAAGACTACTGACCTAAAAAAGACCTGTTGTTGGGTTACTGAATGCTTGTAAGAAATGCCCCTGCTGGGACCCTGCATCATGCAGGATGTAAAGTTGTGAGTCAGAGTCTGTGTGAAGGGTGGTGGACACGTTGCACAAGTCTATGCCATCCGTCAAGCTATTTCGAAGTCACTTGTGCCTTATTACCAAACATTTGTTGACGAAGCTTCCAAGAAGGAAATCAAGGATATTCTCATTCAATACGACAAGACTCTTCTAGTCACAGTTCCTCGTCGTTGTGAGTCCAAGAAGTTTGGTGGACCTGGAGCTTGTGCTCGCTACCAGAAGTCTTACCGTTAATTGCAATGTTCCCTCTCTTTCAATAAACAGTTAGAAAATGAAAAACAAACAAAAAAAAAAGTTGTGAGTAGGTAGTCTTGCCGTTAATCCCGGAGTTGCCCTGTTGGCCTTATAAGGATTGTTATTGTGTGGCTGACAAGAGCGAGACTTGTTTTTTTTTGCCTTGTGGCCAGGAAAGCCTAATTTTATTTTTTCCCTTCCCAAGTTTCGTGCCAGTTGCGCTTCCCCCTGCTGGGTTAGTGAGCCTGCAGCCTTGGAGCTACATCTCAAAACAATAAATTGACTGTGCCCTTAATGGACTGTGTCCCATTATCTTGATGGCATATACCCCATTTTAATGGACTCTGCTGATCCTTGTGGGACTTACTTATATATTGTGTATATTTATATACAGTGTTGGCCAAAAGTATTGACACCCCTGCAATTCTGTCAGATAATACTCAGCTTCTTCCTGAAAATAATTGCAATCACAAATTCTTTGGTATTATTATCTCCATTTAATTTGTCTTCAATGAAAAAAACACAAAAAGAATTGCCCTAAAGCCAAATTGGATATAGTTCCACACCAAACATAAAAAAGGGGGTTGACAAAAGTATTGGCACTGTTAGAAAAATCATGTGATGCTTCTCTAATTTGTGTAATTAACAGCACCTGTAACTTACCTGTGGCACCTAACAGGTGTTGGCAATAACTAAATCACACTTGCAGCCAGTTAACATGGATTAAAGTTGACTCAACCTCTGTCCTGTGTCCTTGTGTGTACCACATTAAGCATGGAGAAAAGAAAGAAGACCAAAGAACTGTCTGAGGACTTGAGAAACCAAATTGTGAGGAAGCATGAGCAATCTCAAGGCTACAAGTCCATCTCCAAAGACCAGAATGTTCCTGTGTCTACTGTGCGCATTGTCATCGAGAAGTTTAAAGCCCATGGCACTGTGGCTAATCTCCCTAGATGTGGACGGAAAAGAAAAATTGACAAGAGATTTCAATGCAAGATTGTATGGATGGTGGATAAAGAACCTTGACTAACATCCAAACAAGTTCAAGCTGCCCTGCAGTCCGAGGGTACAACAGTTTCAACCCGTACTATCCGTCGGCGTCTGAATGAAAAGGGACTGCATGGTAGGAGACCCAGGAAGACCCCACTTCTTACCCCGAGACATAAAAAAGCCAGGCTGGAGTTTGCCAAAACTTACCTGAGGAAGCCTAAAACGTTTTGGAAGAATGTTCTCTCTTTTTGGGCAAAGGCATCAACATAGAGTTTACAGGAGAAAAAAAGAGGCATTCAAAGAAAAGAACACGGTCCCTACAGTCAAACATGGCGGAGGTTCCCTGATGTTTTGGGGTTGCTTTGCTGCCTCTGGCACTGGACTGCTTGACCGCGTGCATGGCATTATGAAGTCTGAAGACTACCAACAAATTTTGCAGCATAATGTAGGGGTCATTGTGAGAAAGCTGGGTCTCCCTCAGAGGTCATGGGTCTTCCAGCAGGACCCAAAACACACTTCAAAAAGCACTAGAAAATGGTTTGAGAAAAAGCACTGGCGACTTCTAAGGTAGCCAGCAATGAGTCCAGACCTGAATCCCAAAGAACACCTGTGGAGAGATCTAAAAATGGCAGTTTGGAGAAGGCACCCTTCAAATATCAGGGACCTGGAGCAGTTTGCCAAAGAAGAACGGTCTAAAATTCCAGCAGAGCATTGTAAGAAACTCATTGATGGTTACCGGAAGCGGTTGATCGCAGTTATTTTGGCTAAAGGTTGTGCTACCAAGTATTAGGCTGAGGGTGCCAATACTTTTGTCTGGCCCATTTTTGGAGTTTTCTGTGAAATGATCAATGTTTTTCTTTTTGCTTCATTCTCTTTTGTGTTTTTTTCATTTAAGACAAATTAAATGAAGATAATAATACCAAAAGAATTTGTGATTGCAATCATTTTCAGGAAGAAACTGAGTATTATCTGACAGAATTGCAGGGGTGTCAATACTTTTGGCCAACACTGTATGTGAGTCTTTTAGACTTAATATGAATAGTCTGTGCTGGGCCTATTTTAAAATGATCAGTTTTTGTGTAACATAAATCTGAAAAATTACTTCATGAACCAACATGTGCTTTTTCAAAAATATGTAACAGTAAAACTTTCAGGATTTACTTAATATTGCACAATATGTTGGAATGATTACCTGTGCAGGGTTTTATAACCCCTATGTAATTATAAGGAAATCATGAAAACTTCCACTGTTTGCAGTTCTTGAGGATTGGAGTTGCCCATCTCTGCCCTAGAAGTCTCTGTGGATATAGCCAGGGAGCAAAAGAAATCCTTGAACCCTTCCAACGCAACTGTGGCTCTCCCTGGAACTTCTTACAAGCATATGAGGGGTCACATTCACAGAAAGCATTCCCCATATGCTGTGAGAGCAGGCATGCGTGCACTGAAGACAGTGTGACAAGTGGTGCCGTCACAAAGATTACTGCAGTTCAGACTTGAGGGGTCACACAGAGGCTATCTCATGAGTTTGAACTGCACTACACTGCTCTCCCTGACATCACTGCTCCTCACACGCTGTTTCATGAGACTGGCGAGATATACCCGTTACATCTCGTGAAATATTGCGGCTCTCGCGAGACACCTAGTGTTACGAGTGCTGACGCCACCTAGGTTATCTCAGGTCACATAGCAGGATTCTCTGTTGCCTGCTAGCCACTGTGTAACCTGAGACAACCTCTTAGAAATCATATCTTGTCCCACTGCCAAGAGCAGCGCAGTGCCTGCTGCCCCACCATATGGGGGATGCTACTACTTCAGCATTTATTTGGGTTGAGTTAATTTTCAAGCCAAATCTTTATTGGTGTGATTATTTGTGTCCTTACTTAAGGTACCGTTACACGGTATGATATTGTGAATGATATCGCTGAAACCTCACGGGTTTGGAGTTGTTCAAACGACATCGTTAGTACGTCGTTGCGTGTGACACAGATACGACTACGATAAATCGTTGGATCGCCGATCACAGATTTGTGAGCATGTTCTCAAATCAGACGATCGTAGTTCAGCCAACCTGCTGCATCGTTGTGTGTGACACCACGATAATGATCTCGTTAACAACCTCGCCTATTCACAACAGTGAACAAGTATAATTCACTGGGTTGTGCGAACAATAGCTGCTCGCTACATCATTGGTGTGTCATTCACGATATCTAGACGTGTGACATCTCACCAACGATCTCTAAACGATGTCCTAACGACCACGCTCCCGTGAAATCGTTGGTGAGATCATTACAATAATGAAGCATCTAATGGTACCTTTACTTGATTAGTAATATTGAGTATCTGATTGATGCCTTGGCAATAGTAACCTCCGGGCTTGATGTCAGCTTGATGTCAGCTGTCATTACCCAGCTGAAATCTACTCCAAATACCATTACCTTATTTTCCAATGCAGTAGGGCAGCAGGAGAGCCAGGGCAAAGTGCCAGGAGTGGTGCATCTAAAGGAGGTGCCACTCCTGGGGCGGTTTTGGCCTGCTAACATTTTTTAAACTTTACATTTTTAAAGATCAGTTGAGTTTTCAGCTGTTTAAATGGGTGGATGGTTAAATGGATAGAGAAGAAAGAATAGATGGATCGAAAGTGGAGATAGATTTGTAGATGGAAAAAATAGATTAAGAGATAGGTGTCAAACAGTTATACAATATCAACCCTCCCTACATATTATAAGCTTGCACCCTTTAATGCCTTTTATGTTGCACTAAAGGGTGTTTTAGCTTTGCATTTAGCTAAAAATTAACAAATAACCCCTTACGGAACCAAGCCTCATTTTGCAATTCTGACCAGTGTCACTTTATGAGGTAATAACTCTGGAACACTTCCACATATCCCAGTGATTCCAATACTGTTTTTTTATGACATATTGGACTTCATGTTAGTGGTAAATTTAGGATGATATTTTCTGCATTTCTCTGTCCAAAGAGTGTTTACACACAGTGACAGATCAAAGGCATGACGGGTATAGTCGTCATTGGTCATTAAGGGGTTAATATAAAAAACAACAGACCGGCGTAACACCCCTGCAGCTCCTGTCTTGGCCCCCAACCTCCGTGGCCCCGTGACAACCGCATTGGGCTACCCCCCACCCATTCCCCCTCATTAAGATTTTTTTTTCTTTTCCATTTGCTTTTTAAGACGCACTCCCATCCCACCTCCCAATGTGGGGGAAACATAAGTGCATCTTAAAAAGTGAAAAAATACAGTATTTACTGTATAAGGAGTGCTGTAAAAATAAAACTGAAAAAACATTGGCAAACTTACCCTTTTTTCACAATTTCATAACACTTGGAATTTTTTTCCTGCTTTCCAGTCCATAACGAAGTGGATGGTAATAGTCGACAGTACAAATCATCGTGCAAAAAAAACCAAAAAAACAAGTTCTTCCGCATTTATGTTGATGGAATAATAAAAATGTTATGACTCTCGGAAGAAATGGAGAAAATTAACGAAAGTACAAAAACAGAAAACTGCCTGATCAGGAAGGTGTAAATGTTAGAGTCTATGGAATATTCTGCTCTCTCAATGACACTCAAGGTGAAAACTTCTGCTATGGCTTTGCATGGAACAGTGGATCCAACAGACTTTTCCTCTTTTCCTGTAATTTTTACTTAGCTTGTGTATGTAATGGCCTGCGTTCATATCTAGATAAGTCTTGGTCTGGATTATAAATCTGTATGGTCAGTGCCATAATTTTATTGATAATAAAACAGCATTGAAGAGATACAATTTCTAAAAACTGCTGATTGTTTTCATGTTCTCCATTTTTGAAAGATTTTTAGAAAAAAATATCCATCATTAGTGACTGAGATTAGTTGCTTTAGCCCATAATTCTAGTGAAAACACAGCTAAAATGTCTGCATCAAATGTTAACTGTAAAGAATGAAGAGTTGAATACAATATGATGGCTGGAGGGAGAAGCGAAAAAACGTGTTATCATTAGAATAGTATAATTTAAGCCCATGGGTGAAACATTTCTCCCCTCAAACTGTATTTCAAAAGGATTGTCTTTGGCAATCCTCTCTGTGTTTCAACATATTCACAGTCCTGAAATTCCAATATATTTTTCTATCTATCCTACTATCAGTGTTAACTACCGTATATACTCGTGTATAAGCCGACCCGTGTATAAGCCGACCCCCCTACTTTTGCCCCCAAAACCTGGGAAAATCTATTGACTCGCGTATAAGCCGAGGGTGGACTCCAGCACAGGTATACAACCCCCAGCAGTGAGGTATACAGCAGCCTCCCCAGTGGTAGTATACAGCAGCCTCCCCAGTGGTAGTATACAGCAGCAGCCCCAGTGGTAGTATACAGCAGCCCCAGAGGTATATGCAGCCCCAGAGGTATATGCAGCCCCAGAGGTGTATACAGCAGCCCCAATATACAGCAGCCCCAGTGGTATTGCAGCCCCAGTGGTATTGCAGCCCCTATATACAGCAGCCCCAGTGGTATTGCAGCCCCTATATACAGCAGCCCCAGTGGTATTGCAGCCCCTATATACAGCAGCCCCAGTGGTATTGCAGCCCCAGTAATGCAGGGCCCCTATATACAGCAACCCCAGTGGTATTGCAGCCCCTATATACAGCAGCCCCAGTGGTATTGCAGCCCCAGTGGTATTGCAGCCCCTATATACAGCAGCCCCAGTGGTATTGCAGCCCCAGTAATGCAGGGCCCCTATATACAGCAACCCCAGTGGTATTGCAGCCCCTATATACAGCAGCCCCAGTGGTATTGCAGCCCCAGTGGTATTGCAGCCCCTATATACAGCAGCCCCAGTGGTATTGCAGCCCCAGTAATGCAGGGCCCCTATATACAGCAACCCCAGTGGTATTGCAGCCCCTATATACAGCAGCCCCAGTGGTATTGCAGCCCCAGTGGTATTGCAGCCCCTATATACAGCAGCCCCAGTGGTATTGCAGCCCCAGTGGTGTATACAGCAGCCCCTATATACAGCAGCCCCAGTGGTATTGCAGCCCCAGTGGTACTGCAGCCCCTATATACAGCAGCCCCAGTGGTATTGCAGCCCCAGTGGTACTGCAGCCCCTATATACAGCAGCCCCAGTGGTATTGCAGCCCCAGTAATGCAGGGCCCCTATATACAGCAGTCCCAGTGGTAGTATACAGGCAGCCTCAGTAATGCAGGGCCCCCCCCTCATGCTCCGGTCTCCTGTAAAGCAAGTTATACTTATCAGTGCCCGCTGCCGTCCGCGCCCGCCGCTGCCGACATCCCGATCCTCCGTCTTCATGCATCTTCTTCCTGTTTCCTGTGCGCGTCGCCGGTAATGACGTCACTGCCTGCGACGCGCACAGAGCAGGAAGAAGATGAATGAAGATGGAGGATCGCATGTCGGCAGCGGCGGGCGCGGACGGCAGCGGGCACTGATAAGTATAACTTGCTTTACAGGTGACCGGAGCATGAGGGGGGGGGCCCTGCATTACTGGGGATGCGGGGGCTGCTGTATACCGCTGTATACAGCAGCCCCCGCACTGACTCGCGTATAAGCCGAGGGGGGTACTTTTCAGCCCAATTTTTGGGCTGAAAAACTCGGCTTATACGCGAGTATATACGGTAAATAGGATTTTGCAGAATCTAATGGAAAAAATCAGCTTGCTCTTACTGAACTGAACAGAAGTAATGCAAGTAAAACAAAAAGTTTTATAATGTTTTATTTCTTGAATAAGTTTGACATAATTGTCAAAAATAGGCAATAATTTCATAATTGTAGTTACCGATATGTTCACAAACAAAATGCTGTTTGTCAAGGACAGTTGAGGAGGGGGAGTCACACAGATATCCCACCAATTTTCAAGGAGGCAGCCAGTGGGGGAGTTTACACAGATATCCAATGTTGTCATCAATTTGTCACCATCAGCACTTTACGGACGGTTATTGAGGAGCTCAGTGAGCGTATTGTGTATATACAACCAATTCCAACGCATGGAGTCATGTCTGAAAGTGTTGGCACCCTTGGTGTTGTTCCAAAAAGTTTAAAATTTCTTCCAGAAAATGATTGCGATGGAATGTGTTTTGTTATACACAGGTTTATATCCTTTGTATGTATTGGAACAAACACACTCAACTTTATATTTGATTGCACATACTTTGAAATAAATAATTGCAATCAATCACTTCCTATAACTTTCACAAGGACTGTGGGGAAAATGGAAACCATGGTGCCCAATCTGCCCCTCAAGCTAGGAAACCCTAAACTATACCTAACTCGGGGGTACTGATGGTGGAGAGGCCTGAGTCTCCACCCTAGTCCTGCTCCTGTACAGCCCTGAACTAATTCCCACTCCCCCTCCCCACAGAGCTGGGAAGAAATGGAGCCCATAGATAAAGACAGACAGCGGAGATCCAAAACACAAGCTCACAGCACTCACACACAGGTAGAATACAATAAGTAATAAAGGAGAAAACAAGTACAAGCAGGAGTAAGGCTAGGGTCACACTTGGTAGGGTAATTGTGGTTACAGCATCCAGATGTGGATGCGGTAAGCGCAATTGCCTTCAGACACATTTGTTCACAAAATGTGTCTGGCAAATCACAATGCGGTAACCGGATTTCTCAGAATGTGTAATCCAGAGCAATTCGGTTACCGTATGCTTTGTTCATCCCTGCTGCCTCAGGGATGAACAAAGGGTTAAAGTTAATAATAGATGTGGGCAACATGTCTCTAGTGGGTGCCCCCCTCCCTAGAGACATCCTGTCCACTCAGTTGGCCATGTGAGGGGTTAATCTTGGCATTTATAGTACTGCCGGCTATTGTCGGCATTTACTATTTTATGAATGAACCCGGCAGCTCAGCACTGTGTCGTAGATACAGTATGTAATGTACGTACTGTATGAGCCGCTAGCCCTGGTCCTGAAAGCATTAACATTAGGTGTATGAGCAGCGCATTGCCATAGACCTAATGTTAATGCTTTCAGAACCAAGACTAGCGGCTCATACAGTACATACAATAAGTACTGTATCTATTACACAGCGCTGAGCCGCTGGGTTCATTCATAAAATAGTAAATGCCAACAATAGCCGACAATACTATAAATGCCAAGATTAACCCCTCACATGACCACCTGAGTGGACAGCCTGTCTCTAGGGAGGGGGGGCACCCCCTAGAGACATGTTTCCCACATCTATTGATAACATTTAACCCTTTGTTCATCCCTGCAGCAGGGATGAACAAAGCATACGGCTGCCACAGGCATTCACATGTGCCTTGCGGCAGCTGCATCGACTCCCATGGGAGCCCATTATAGCAAGCCTCCTGCGGTTTGCAAACTGCTGCAAACACTGCAGCCTGTATGATTTTTATCGCAGACTGCAGTAGCTCCGCCAGAAGAGTGGAGACTTACATGTAAAGACCTTAGTGAGGTCATTGCCAGTCAGGATCCTTGGGTCACATTGGGGTCAAGTGTGATCCCATGGTAATCTCCAGAACAGCTTGCTTTGGATGTTACCGTGGGATCACATTTGCCCGCTGTATGATCCGCAGATTCTGACCTGAAGTGACCTCATTTGCTGGGAGACTGAGGTTCATCAATGTTCCTCCCACTGGACTACGTCAGACTTTTGAGGGGGATTTTTTTTTCAATAAATTGGCGAAAGAGAGAATGTGTTGGGGAGTGTTTTCAATTAAAAACTTTTTTTGTTGTGTTTGTCTCATTACTGATTTGGTTAGTAATGTAGGGTACTATTGACACCTCAAAATTACTAACCTCTGGCCGTGATGCCATACAAGTTCATACAATGTTCATACAAGTTGATACTGACTATTAGTATTAACTGTTGGAGCGCAACAGTTATATCCATCCTTGCGACTTCCACTCAGAACGGCCATACGTGACCTTAACCACAAAAGACCCTAAAAGAATGGACAAAATTTGATGAGATTTACAAGGCAGAAAAGAAACTAGAAATATAGTAAAGTTAAAGGCCATCATTATTCTAGTTCGATAGCAACTATATCAGAAGATGAAAATTCAAATCAGACTATTTACAGAAGCATAGGTAGGAAGGGGAATAGGGTTATTACAACTCACTAAACAGGACGGAAAACGGAACCATTCACCCCATTGCTATCTTAAAAAGACAGCCATATCTATTTTGTCATTCAAACCGGCCATTCCTTGGGCGTTGGTATTAAGGATCCAGTTAGCCTCGGTTTGTAATAATTTTTTATGCAAGTCTCCTCCTCTTTTTGAGGAAAAGATTCTCTCAATACCCGCAAAACGCAACACATTTGGATCACCATTATGGTGATCACGAATGTGTTGGATCAATCTAGGGGACCCTTTCCCTGACCGGATAGAGTTAAAATGTTCTCACACCCTCACAAACATGGAACGTATATTTTTCCCTATATATAGTATCTATGACAACGACACCATAGCACATAGACAACCCATTTGGTACGGCAATTAATGAGAGCTCGTATTCCCCCAATATTTAAAATAGGACCTGTTTCAAGGTGTTGACACCAATTACAGTGTGCACATTTATAATTGCCCTTCAACAAATTAGAGCCTAGCCAGGTATTACACATAACGGGTAATTTGACCCTTTTCCCCACTAACAGGTCACCTAGGTTCTGACTCCTCCTATAGGTGACCAAAAGTTGTGGGGTTGTTTTAGAGAAAGCTTTGTCATTTTCGATAATATGCCAGTGTCTTTTTATTGCAGCAGAGATCATACCATACATGGGGCCATATTTGAAGTTAAAATAGAACTTTTTAGAAATATTATCAGAATTCTGGGTATTAACAGCTTGTGTTTTTCTGTCACTGAAAGAATGGTGAACAACCCTTTCTTTTGCCTTCTCAAAGATTGTAGCAGGTTATCCCCTTTGTTTTAGATTTTCAGCAAGCATTTCTGCTTGCATTTCAAAACCCTCTGGTGTTATTCAGCCGCCGGAGCCTCAGTAGCTGACTGAACGGAAGTCCTGCTTTTGTATGTTCAGGATGTGCGCTGTTATAGTGGAGTAAAGAATTGGTGGCTGTATCTTTTTTTATACATTGAGCAAATTAAACCCATATCTCTTAATTCTAGTTTACGTCTAGGAATTCCAGATGGGAACCTCCAAGAACCGAGGTAAAAAACATGTTAAAAGTATTACAGTTAAGGTAGTCAATAAATTCATTGAAAGTTGACTCATCTCCCTCCCATATTACTAATACATCATCCACGTAATGGATGAAGTGTTTGATGTATTTTAAATGCGGATTTTTCTCGGTAAAAACGTATTGATTTTCAAACGCCGCGAAATATAAATTAGCTAAGGTACATGCGACGGGCGTACCCATCGCACTACCTTCTTTTTGGAGGTACCATTGATCTAAGAAACTGAAAGCATTGTTTTCTAGAATAAATCTAAGAGCGGCGCAAATAAAATCAATGACATCTGCATTGACCTTATTTTTTGCCAACAGTTCTCTTATAATGCTAACGGCTGGTGACTGTGGTATTCTTGTATATAGACTTTCGATATCAATCGAAGTTAGTTTTGAATCTTCACTCCATACTATATGATCTACGGTCTCAATGAAATCGTAAGAATCTTTCACTAATGAGGGGATAGAGGTCAAATATGGATGTAGTAGCCAGTCTATATATTTTGACAGGGGCTCAGTTAAAGAGCCCACAGCGGACACTATAGGTCGCCCTGGGGGTTCTTTATCGTTCTTGTGAATTTTTGGTAAGTAATACCAGTGTGGTTTTGTAGGATTCTCAGGGAACAGTTTTTCAGCTTCAGATACTCTCAACACAGCTTTATTCACATAAAACCTCAATAGTGATTTTAACTTATTGGTATAATTAAGTTTAGGATCTGAGCTTAGAGGTGTATAAGTGATAATTTGACCCAATTGTCTTTTAGCCTCTTTTACTTAGGCTGCCCATGGGAGCACCACAATACCCCCTCCTTTATCTGCCTTACGAAAAATTATATCCTCCCACTTGCAAATTATTCCCAGAGCCTCTCTCTCTTTAGAAGTTAAATTTTTTGCTGCTTCCGGATAAATAAGTGCTCTAATATCCGATCAACTAATTCAGGGAACAGATCTAAATTATTATTGGGAATTGCTGGAGGCATAAAGGTTGATTTTACACCCCCGCGAAAGGGGGGCGACATATCTCTTTTTTCTCGTGTATGCCTTCTTGAGTGGCAGCAAGTCCCAATAACAAGTGATTGAGTGTGCATTTTATCATCCACAAAAAAGCCCAAGGGGCCCATATTAGCCGTATTGCTAGATATCTTAGATGTTTTTTGTGTGTTATCATATTTTAATACATTTTTTTGGGTTTCAAAATGCTTGTGCAGATACAATTTGCGTGTAGATTTAAAGAGATCGGCTTTCTTTTCTGAATTATTAACTGTTATACGTACTTAGTTTTTTGAATAAAACCATAATTTCCATCATAAGGGTATTGATGGCTTAAAATAATTACATATGCGTGTAGTAATATCCAAATTGCTGACATATTTGTCTTTGATTTTAATTAAAGGGATCCTGTCACCCCCAAAACACCTCATAAGCTATTAAAAGCTGTCCCTAGAGCATATTCACACTTATCCTACACTCCTTTTAGCTCCTAAATGCATCTATTGAAAATGAAGATAAACGTTATTAAACTACCTCATTAGGGATGATAATGAGTGACTATGGTATTCATAGTCACCCAGGCAGGCTCTCCGACTTCATGATATCACGCCTCCATAGGCGTGATCTTCAACTCAGATTCAAATTGCGCGCCTCCCCGCTCTCCTCTGCCGGCGGGGGCTGCAGTGTGCACTGTATGACGCGATTCGCGTCATTTCCGGCTTCGGGTGATGTGGTACACCCGCGCCGCCCTGTTATGCCTCCAGCACGCATGCGCAGTGCAGGGCTTGAAGCTAACAGAGCGGCGCGGGTGTACATACGTCACCCGAAGCCGGAAATGACGCGATTCGCGTCATACAGCCGCACACTGCAGCCCCGGCCGGCAGAGCAGAGCGGGGAGGCGCGATTTGAATGAGAGTTGAAGATCACGCCTATTGAGGCGTGATATTAGGAAGAGAGAGAGCCTGCCTGGGTGACTATGCATACAGTAGTCACTCATTAACATCACTAATGAGGTAGTTTAATAACGTTTATTTTCATTTTTAATAGATTCATTTAGGAGCTAAAAGGAGTGTAGGATAAGTGTGAATATGCTCTAGGGACATCTTTTAATAGCTTATGAGATGTTTTGGGGGTGACAGGATCCCATTAAGTTTTTTACCCTGATGGATAAATACATTTTATACTAGTGCATTTCTTCATAGATAAAAATTAAGTTACAGCCGTTCACTACAAGCTTTGTTGTGTGCTCGTCGCTAGCAACTTGCACGCAAGCGTAGTGGAGCGCACTGTTTATTTAATCCTGAACTGCACCTTCCTTAGCTAATGTTTGTATATTAATGATAATTTTGTATATTTATTTGTCATGATTCCTTGTTGTGTTTAGAACAGTCGGTGTTGTAGAATGGTTTTATTACCGTGGTTTTAATTGTTAATCGCTACTAGGTGTGTGATTATATGCTGTAAGATCCTCCTTTATAGGAAGTGAGCTGCTTTGCCAGTAGCTAGTGACCCGTTGAAGTGCAAGGAGTGCCGTCGTCACCTCTGCCTCTCCCCCTCCCTGCAACATGTAATCTGCAAACCTGAATAAAAAGTGCAACGCTTAACGGTGAGTGCCGTCTTTTCTACTTGGATTGTACTGTCTTCGTCTGTGGACTGGCACCATGGTCCGTAGTGACCAGCTGCATCCGTTTGGATTGCTAGAGGCTGCTGTTTACACTGGTGCCCCATTCCTACTTCTTTCTGCCTATTAACAAGTTGTAAGTTTGAATGACATCCTTCATTTTACCATGTATTGTACTGTAAAACTGTAAAAACATTCCGAGTGCAGTGATATTGCAAAAAAAGTGAATATCCACTATTATTTTTGAGGTTTTTATGTACTGTGTTTACTATGTGGTAAAAATGACCAGACAGTATGATTCCCCTGGTCAGTATGGGTTTGTACATACCAAACATATACCAAATGATTACGTCACGGGGCTGCCAAGGGGTGCGGTGAATAGCTTGTTAGATCGCGCTGTCAAACTCTGATCTAATGGGCCATCAGTGGCAGGTGGATCAGTGCTCTGGCTGCCACTGTTGGATGCATGTGGGCTGATCAAATTAGCTAACATATGTGGGGAAAGATATGGGCTCAGTGCGTAAGACCACATCAAAGAGAAAGACACAACTAATGACGTAAATATATATCACTGGTCATGAATGAGTTTAAGAGTTGACATTCCAGAAACTTAAAACTATGTTTACGTAGAATGTTGCAATGTAAAAGTACGGCTAGGGTCACACTGGCATCGTGGATGCATTTTTTCCATGCGTTTTTCACACTTGTCTTTTGTGAAAAACGCATGGAAAAACGCATCCATAGGCCCCAATGCAAAAACTGCATGGCCAAAATGCCATGCATTTGTTGGATGCTTTGTTGGCTCAGCACCAAAAAAAGCATCATGCTGCATTTTTTTGGTGCGTAGTCAAAATCGCATCCATTTTTGTAACATGGGGCCCTATGGGAATCACATGCAAAAACGCATGGCACTAAATGGTACCATGCGTTTTTGCATGCATTTTTACTTGTGTTATTTTAAGGCTGCTTCTGACCTAACAGCAAAAATGCAGCCCAAAAATGCAGACTGTCAAAAACAACCTTAAAAAACGCAGCCAAGTGTGACCCTAGCCTACTTTATACTTTTTCTTCTGCTGGTTATTCTACCTGTAAAATTAAACTGAGTATGTTGTGTCATGCCTTTCTTAGAAATGCATGCATTTAGTTTGCTTGAGACAATATATTGTTTGCTTGTTCAGCGATGACTTATCCCATTGCGCCATCTGTTGACAATGTTCCCATATTACATTATGTTTACTGCATAGTCTGATTTTGGTCCCTTCAGGTCCATGTAGTCCCATGAGGCCGTGCTCTAGGCTCTGCCCCTTCTCCTCCAGAAGCCATTATAGCTTCATACAAGCCAAAATCCTGACATGCTGATCCTTCTCTCTCTGGATTTCAGCTCATCTGCATGTTTCCCTTAACATAGCACAGTCAGTGAGTTTATAATATGCTACTGCCCACCTAAATGTACAATGTAGCTACACTGTTGTTTATCATCTTGACGTTTTTCTGCTATTATACTTATTGTGTATTCGCCATATTGTGCAATCACATTGTGTGACCTGTAACAATGTAATGTTATGTACTTCAGATATGCTTATGTTGTGAGAATTTCTATTTGTTTTTTCTATTTTTACTCTTAACCTATTAATAAAAGTTGAAAAGGACCCCCAATGTCCATGTCAGTGCATTGATGGAAAAGAGTTTAGCTGTCTGTCAACTCGTTTTTCAGGAGTACAGAGCGAGGTTGCCAGAACATGTTGAACTAAAAATATAATTGTAGCTGTGGCCAGAGGATATTTGTATTATGGCTTCTAAAGCCTGCTTTCAATATTTAAGAGACAGATGTGTCACAATGGTAACAGACTACACACAAACCCTGTGTAGTCTGTGCTTGCCATTATTAGCAAAATAGCTTTTTATACCAAAAAGTATGAAACAGATATTTGAGTAGAAGTGCAGATTATTATCAGTGCAGGAGAGTAGGAGAAACAGAAATGATGAGTAATAAATGGTTGAACACATTTAAGCAGAAAGGTAAGGTCAACATTGTGAAAGTAGGGGGCGCGGCCTAGCGCTGCACAGGAATGGCCACTTGATCCGGGAGCTCCCGCTCACACAGGCACAAACACGGCACAAACAGCGCTCTAGCACCGGGACCGCCGCCTGAAACAGCCCCTACACATGCGGGAGAGCCGTGGGCTTGTATGGGAAAAACCAGAAGCGGGAAACGCGACTCCCTGCAGCGCGTTACTTACTACTTCCTGAGCTCCAAGCCCGCCGAAAGCGCTCCAAAGATGGCGCCGACCTCGCCACGCGCGGCCCGCTCCTCTTCCAGACGGAGCTCTGTGGCCTCATCGGTATCAGCCGGCGGAGATCAGGAGGAATCACCGGTCACACAGAGCAGCATGAAAGCGATGCTGTCCTCCATGCTTGCATCCCTCCGGACCTCACTACAGCAGGACATGAAAGGTATGATGGTAGAAACAAGAAGGGAGCTGGCAGAGGTGGGGGACAGGACTGACAGGCTGGAGAGGAAGATTGTAGAACTTGTGACCTCACATAATAACTTGTTGGATGCGCACGAAATATTAAAAGCTGACATGACTAAGGTTCAGGCAAAGCAGCTGGACCTTGAAGACCGCCATAGGCGAAATAATGTGCGCATAAGAGGAATCCCTGTGAGTTTACAGCCTAAAGACCTTCGCTCATTACTGCAGGAGTTCATTATGGCGGCCATGCCTGAGGTGCAAAAGAAAGACATCATAATTGATAGAATTCACAGAGTGCCTAAGCCACCCCACATTAACCCTTCTTTGCCCAGAGATACCATTGCACGGATTCATTTTTACGAACTCAAAGAGGATTTTCTATACTGTTTGAGAGGCAAACCGGCCCTGCCAGAGAGATTCTCCTCACTAATGGTGTTCTCTGACCTATCTCCAGGCACGCTAGCATTACGGAGGGCTTTCCAACCGTACACCTCTGTCCTCAGGAAACAAAACGTGCCATACATGTGGGGCTTCCCAACTAAGCTTCTGGTGCGCAAAAACGACACCACACATGTCTGCCTGATCCCAGCTCAAGCAGCTAAGCTACTAACCCAGTGGGGTTTTGGATCTCCAACAAAGACCGGGGACACACTCCTCCACCAGAAGCCCACAAGAAACATGTTGACCCAGAATGGTCCACGGTCTGAGAGCATATATTAGAGCCTGTGGATGGCTCGTTTTTTCCTTGCCTTTTCCTGACCTTTTTGGCTCCTCCAACTTCCCCATTTATCCCTTTCCGGATCTGTCCAGAACTTAAATTCTGATACATCCAGGGAATACATCTGAACTCCTGGATACTCCCCATAGAGTGTGTTTTTGTCACTCGCTGGACAATCAAGAACGAAGATGACTTCATCGTTTTTGCAGTTTTTGTTGACTTTCTGTTATTTCTATAATTTACTTAATCCCACTCCCCGGAGGATGAAGAGTTGGTCCTCTATGGTGGTGGGAACGGTTCCTGATTTTTTTTCCCCCCAACCCTCCCTTTCCTTCTCTCCAATGCTCTTCCACCACTGTCCACGACAGACAGGGGAAATGTGACCACCCCCACAGCCTACTGGGTCTGGACACGACGTTAAAGTATAAGCATATTATGTTTATTGTCTTACCATGAGTATTTCTTTGTTATCAATTAATGTTAATGGGTTAAACTCCCCTGCAAAAAGATCCATAACGTGGCGACACCTGCGCAAGTCTAACAGTGATGTCATATTTGTACAGGAGACACATCTACTGGCCGAAGATAACAGCAGAATGCACTCACATATATACCCCCACCAGTTTTTCGCCAATAATTCCAAAAAAAAGGCGGGTGTGGGAATTTTTATAAAAAATTCTGTAACATTTCATTTAGAATTGGTTATACCGGACCCAGATGGTCGTTATTTAATCTTATTATGTACACTTAACAACTGTCGTTACACTCTGGTTTCGGTATATGCCCCTAATTCCGGCCAAATTGGGTTCTTGCGGTCTCTTCTGGACAAAGTGCAACTCCACAGATGGGGACACAGAGTTTTCTGTGGTGACTTTAATGTCCCGATGTACAAAAGAATGGACTGTTCTGGACCATCACATACACGTAGTGAAATGGGTCCACTAGCCTCAGAAAGTGGCCTACACGACGTGTGGAGATACCAGCACAGCGAAGAACGTGATTATACATTCTATTCAAACAGATATCATACATACAGTCGTATAGATGTTATATTAGTAGATGATGCACTTTTACACAAATGTCAACAAGCGGATATAGGTAACATAACATGGTCTGACCACGCACCAGTTACACTAAAGATTTCTGACCCCTCGACCATCAGACCCCCACATATGTGGAGATTGAATACATATCTGCTAACTAACCCAGAGGTGATAACAGACATAACAAATCAAATCAAAGAGTATTTCTCAATTAATGATAATGGGGAAGTACAAGACGAAGTTTTGTGGTTATCTCATAAAGCGGTAATCAGAGGTTTATTCATTAAAATAGCTGCTTTCACGAAAAAGAAATACATGGCGGATATGAAGAATACCCTACATAACATTATGACACTCGAAAAACAACACAAAGAGACCCCATGCCTACAAACGCTAAAAATTTTATTAGAAGCCAGGAATCACCTGCGTTCCCTTTTGTTACAAAAAGCAGAAAAAGATCTTAAAAAATTAAAAGCAAAACATTACGGGATGGGGGACAGAGCGGGCTCACTTTTGGCCAGACGGGTAAAAAAAAGAGCCGTGCGGTTCCGAATACCCTACCTCGTATCACCAGCAGGACAGCAGATTCGTAACCCCATCTCTATAGCAAATCAATTCCGAACATATTATGAATCTCTGTACAACTTAAAACACGATAAGAACATCTCACAACCTAACGAGACCTTGATTAAAAAATTTTAGATAAAATTAACCTCCCAAAACTAACATCTGACCAACTAAACAATCTAAATGCCCCAATCACAGAATTGGAACTCTAACGAGCGATCAATTCTACTAAAAAGGGAATTGCACCTGGGCCGGACAGTTTCTCCTTCATGTATTATACACAATTTTCCCAGATTTTGTCCCCCTACTTGTTGAGGTTGTTTGCATACTGGCGGTCCAGGGGGGAAATTAAGCGTGAAGGTTTGGAGGCTATAATAACTACACTTCCTAAACCTGGGAAGGCACCCACAGATCCAGGTAACTTTCGCCCGATCGCTCTGCTCAACTGTGACACCAAGTTATACGCGAAGGTGTGGGCTACCAGACTGATGGTTGTTTTACCATCCCTGATAAACCCAGACCAGGTCGGATTTGTGCCGGGTCGACAGGCACGAGATGGAACCAGACGCCTTATAAATATTCTCGAATTAATGGAAACATCCGACTCCCCCGGTGTGCTGCTGTCCTTGGATGCAGAAAAAGCTTTTGACAGAGTACACTGGGGGTATGTTGAAGCTGTTTTAAACAAATTTGGTATTATCGGCCCAATTCAGTTGGCTATAATGGCGTTATACTCTTCCCCTAATGCTTCCGTCTGTGCCTCTGGCTTTGTATCAGATCCCTTGGACATCACTAATGGCACACGCCAGGGATGTCCTCTCTCTCCCCTAATATTTGCGCTGGCAATGGAACCCTTGGCGGAGCGAATCAGGCGAAACACCGAGATTGAAGGAATCAGAATTGGCGATACAGTACACAAAATAGGGCTTTACGCCGATGACGTCATTCTGACCTGTTCCAATGTACTGCCTTCTCTGCAAGAAATAATGTCTGTCTTGAGGGACTTTTCTGAAATATCTTATTACCGTCTAAATATTTCTAAGTCCATCATATACCCGATAAACGTGCCCACGCAGATGGGTGAGGATATACGACGTCAATTCTCCTTCACATGGGCAGATGAGGGTTTCAAATATTTGGGAATATACATAACCTCTATGAAAAACATTGTTAAAACCAATGTGGACCTAATATCAAAAGAAATGGGCAATGAATTAGACAAAATGGCCCCCATGTATCTCTCCTGGATCGCCAGGATCCAATTGATAAAGATGCTCATACTCCCCAAATTGATATATCTATTTAGGTGCTTACCATTATCCTTTCCGAGAACATGTTTAAATAGATTACAACACACCCTCAACAGGTTCATATGGGCGGGGAAGCCTCACCGCGTGGCTCACAAAACCATGATCTTACCATATAACAGGGGTGGCCTAGGGGTTCCGGACGTCCTCACATATCACAGAGCGGCGCTTATGGAACCGGCGCAATTTTGGTGGAATGGGAATGCCAACTTGATAGGTTGGTTACAAATAGAAACCCAATTGACTCCCGCCAAATCCCTTAGACTACTCTTAGAAGCAGATCTCCTATATAATCAGGAGAAAAGAGAGAATCTCGCTACCATGAATGCTTTAATGAGAATATGGCATCACCTGAGCAAAACCCATCTCCAGTTTTTATATAGATATATTTCTCTTAATGCAATAGAGACTTTGATACCTAACCTCTCTCTTGCACGCTGGAGGGAAGGTGGTGTAACCACTCTGAAAGATCTTATAGACACAAGGGAGGTTAAATCTTTTCAGGACATAGAAAATAAATTTACCCTGCCCAACTCTTTATTTTACCAATACTTACAGATTAGACATCTCATAAAGGCTAGTAGAATCCCATCCTTTGATTTTACCCAGGCGGACTTTGCACTACAGAGATACTTTAAAACTACATCTAACCAGCATGGAATCTCCAATATCTACCAATCTTTAATATCCCCAACTGGGGATACTAAACTCCCATATATGGAAATATGGGAACGTAGACTCTCATTTGAGGCGACCCCTGAATCTTGGTACAGTGCAGCCACACATGCTTCAAAGTATACGTCATACCTCAATCACATGGAGCAGGCGAAAAAGCTCCAACTAAATTGGTACCTAACCCCATTGAAACTGAGTAAATTCCAACCTGCACAATCAGTGGAATGTTGGAAAGGCTGCTCACAAGAAGGCAACGCAGAGCACGTGGTGGTACTGTCCAAAGGTGAAAGAATTCTGGAGGGTGACAGAGCAGATACTGAAAAAGGTCAAGGGCTTACCAATCGCCTTAACCGCCCCCCTAGCTCTTTTGGGTATTGACATTGAGAAGTTCCCACCTCTCCTTAAACCCATCATCACCAACGTACTGATTGCCTCCAGGATGTGCATTGCTAAGCACTGGAAAAGTAGAACAACCCCACATAGGGATGAGCTCATATCCCTCATAAACCTACACATGCAATATGAAACGGTCCTCTCTCATGAACACAAAACTAAAACTAAGAAATTATGCTGGTGGGACCCCTGGACATCATCACAATATATGAAGATGCATACTTAGAAATAGCCTTGACTTGTTAAGGCCCAATTAAATAATCAACTAAATGATCACAACTATGACTATAAACACAGTAAACATGTGTTCAAAGCTTTATATGATATATCAGATGATAATCCCAGGTATTTCTTTGATAACTGACTAAAAGTGCATATCGTGGTGGAAACTGCCCTTTCCCTTTTTCCTTCCCCCCTACATTCCTCTTTCTGTACCTCCTTAATCTTTATAATTTTAACCTTTATAATGTTGTAATGCAAAACTATTGTATGCAAAATATTGTGGTGCGCTGTTGCACCGTTGTTTATATGTGTACATATTTGAACATCCTAATAAAAACCAATTGTTTCAAAAAAAAAAAAAAAACATTGTGAAAGTAAAGAATATTAATTTATGAAAGGTATGGAAATGCAGAAGAAATTTATCAGAAAAGGACAAACCAAAAGTAGATGAAGGATTGGGACAAAAGATAGAGTTCAAGGGCAAGAAATTTCCATTTAATTTTTTATTCCCAAGAATTAGAGAGTTTGAGGAGACATCCTGAAGACAGAGAGGAGCACTGAGGAGATGGCATGAGAGCAAAGAGCAATGCTGAAAAGATAGCCTGAGAGTAGAACTGAGGAGATCATTTAAGGGCAGAAAGCAACACTGAGGAGACAGGTTTAGGGCAAAGGGAAGTTCTAAGAAATTGGCTTGAGTGTGAACTTAAAGCACCACTCCAGTGGGATGGGGGTGGATTTCCGCGCTGGAAGTTACTTAGCACGGTCTCAATGCAGCTATATGAGAGCCAGAACAAGGCTCTCATAGGGTCTTTTCACATCTGCATTTCTTTTCCGTTTGGATTGCAATGCATTTTTGACAGCATGTGTGCCAAAAATACATTGCAAACGCATCCAAAAACGCACCCATTTATTTCAATAGAAAACCCAATGAAAATGCATGTAAAAATGCTGTATGGGCGTAATAGCCGGTGTGACACTATTTGCCTCACATCCGGTCATGGTGACGTCGGTACACCCTCTAGGTGTACGCCGACCTCACCATGTGCATTGCGCATGCGCAGCTTTTGATTTACACCTAAAGGGTGTACCAACGTCACTATGACTGGATGTGATGCAAATAGCGTCACACCGGCTATTACGCCCATAAGGCAGGGCGAGGGGGACTAGGATTATTTATCACGCCCATCGGGGCGTGATAATGAGCGGCTAAGGAGGGCTTAGAGTCTCACAAGGAACACCCTGTGAAACTTATTCAGGGACAAGAAGTCGCAGATATGTAAGTGAATAATGTTGATTTTGGCAATGTTACACCACGCATTTTTTACAGAAAAGGACCACTAATAATGATCTCTCATGGTGCAGGGACAGGTATTCATGGGGGTGGGGGTGATTTGGAGGGTTAGGTTCCCTTTAAAGCCTATATACACATAAGTGCAACATTGACAACGCCAATCAATTTTGGCAGGATTGGCCAACTTTCTTATGTGTTTGGGAGCATGCGATCCTTTTATTATCAATGTAAGATTCTGTCAGAGGTTTGTGGTAGTGGTATACTTCTCTCTCCCCATTCTCCACATGAAAAATACATGACCCATCCGCAAAATGAGCATGCTTATGTATATTATTATTATTTTTTATTGTAGCGTTACATGGCTCTTTACATGTGGAAGGGGCAAACAAAGAAAAGTACCATAAGTATAGACAATCAGGTCACACAGGTACAGAAGGGGAGAGGACCCTGTCCGCGAGGACTCACAGTTTACAAGGGATGGGTGAGGATACAGTAGGAGAGGGCAAAGCTAATATATTGTTGGAGTAGTTGTTGGCTAAGTAAGCTTTTTGCAAAGAGCTATGGACAGGCATGGATTTGATAGAAAATCAATTAAATGTTTTCACTGTTGACGTACGAGATACATGTGAAGGAAGAGTAGTAACAAGCCAATATAAGGAGTCAATAGCTTCCATATGCACTGTAGTATTGACAATGAAATACTAAAAACAGAATGTCAGTTGCTTGAACTTTCCATGGTCTTTATTGCATTCATTATTATGTTCTAGAATTTAATTATGTAGATACCTTGCTAAATTAAAGTGGGATCGCTCACATTGTCTTTTAGTAAGCATTTCTCTACAGGAGCATTCCTACACGCAACTAGATATTTTAAAGCAATTTAACATTTGCTTTCTGCTGAATTAATATGTGCGCCTCTGAGCAGCTAGATGAATTTCTGAGCATTAGCCAGAACCAAAAGTCTCGTCATTTCTAGGTTAAAAAGCATTGATATGACTAACACTGTGCACGTTAAATGATTTTGTGTTTATGCGCTGCCTATTGAGATGTATTTTGTTTCTCCTGTCTACTTTACAGGCACAACAGGATGTACATTAAGTTTAGTTGCCTTATTTCACAGAAGTTGTAGCTAACGAACACACCTGGGGCGAGCAATGATTTCATTTAACGCACAGCTAGTCATGTGTAAAACAGTACTTCCTAAAGGAGCTGCTTTGATAACATCTTGACCACTTATAAAAGCTATTTCTGTATTTTGCCACTTATTGTAGTGAAAAATATAACTACATAATTAAACATAGCGGAGATCCTTCCTGGTGATTATAGCTATTCGTATATCTGCTTTTTGATCAACATAACTCAACGTGAAGGAGAATCATAACTTTGAGTCAAAGGGGTTAGTGGTTCACAGCGGATTACATTAAATGTAGGCGTAATTGTTATATCAAGGGAGAGAAGTTTTTTAGGATGCTGGAAGTTAATGTGTTCTACTTTGTATACTTTTTGACTGTAAACCAAATTCACGTTGCTGCTCACTTTTGTTACACTTAAATTACTATTAACAAAATGAAAGGCTTTCTGGCAGAAGCCTTAGGGCCTATTAGCATCTAAGCACTTGCACATTAAGTAAAAAGCATGGTAAAAATAGAACTGTAGATTTCAGAGGTATTACTTTACCCTCTTCCATTATACTCCGAGGTCACATTGTTTAGATAAAGACTTTAGAATATGGCGTTTGGAACAGATGTTTAGAGTTTAGAAAAGTGACATGTCCTATGCAAACCAATCAGGGGCTGCTTGCACTTTTGAAGATTGTGTTACATTTGCAGTACTGAAAGAAAAAGGAAAGCGCAAGATTACTAAACAATTACAAAAATGGCATGATCTTCCCCTTTCACTATTAGGTAGTGCTCATCTAATCAAAATGATGAGCGGGTCCAAATTGATGCACAAACTGCAAAACCTTCCTTTATTGCACAACATTCCGACATATAATTGCCGTAGCACGTTTATGTCGGCCCCCGGCACGCCGTGGCTATGTCACACTGTGACGTCACCACGTCGTGCGAGGCATTGCCCGCTTAGCGGGCATTGCAACCCCTAGCGGGTGGGCAGGGGGGCCTAGCGCATCGTGCCACTCGGCATGAGGGGCCCATTGCCTCCACCCCCTGGGGGGCCCCGTGCTGACACCAGCCGCCCGCCGTGCGCCCGGAGAGGAGGGAGGACGGAACTTCCTTTCCGGCAGCTCTGCCCGCCCCTCCTCTCCTCCTACAGCACACGCACGGGCCACGGCGCGGTGAGTCTGCACTCCCCCGGCCCTCACATCTGTCTGACAGCACCCCCCCCCCCGGTCCTCACATGGGGGTCCTGGGTGCTGATCTTGCCCCAGGGCCCGGAGCATGCCAGCTACGCCTCTGCGCTCCAGCCTCCGCTCTCCTTTCCAGCCTCCGCTCTCCCCTCCAGCCTGTGCTCTCCCCTCCAGCCTCCGCTCTCCCCTCCAGCCTCCGCTCTCCCCTCCAGCCTCCGCTCTCCCCTCCAGCCTCTGCCCTCCAGCCTCTGCCCTCCAGCCTCCGCTCTCCCCTCCAGCCTCTCCCCTCCAGCCTCCGCTCTCCCCTCCAGCCTCTCCCCTCCAGTCTCCGCTCTCCCCTCCAGCCTCTCCCCTCCAGCCTCCGCTCTCCAGCCTCTGCTCTCCAGCCTCTGCTCTCCCCTCCAGCCTCTGCTCTCCCCTCCAGCCTCCGCTCTCCCCTCTGCCCTCCAGCCTCCGCTCTCCCCTCCAGCCTCTCCCCTCCAGCCTCCACTCTCCCCTCCAGCCTCCCCTCTCCCCTCCAGCCTCCCCTCTCCTCTCCAGCCTCCGCTCTCCCCTCCAGCCTCCGCTCTGCCCTCCAGCCTCCGCTCTGCCCTCCAGCCTCCGCTCTCCCCTCCAGCCTCCACTCTCCCCTCCAGCCTCTGCTCTCCCCTCCAGCCTCCCTTATGCCCTCCAGCCTCTGCCATCCAGCCTCCGCTCTCCCCTCCAGCCTCTCCCCTCCAGCCTCCGCTCTCCCCTCCAGCCTCCGCTCTCCCCTCCAGCCTCCGCTCTCCCCTCCAGCCTCCGCTCTGCCCTCCAGCCTCCGCTCTGCCCTCCAGCCTCTCCCCTCCAGCCTCCGCTCTCCCCTCCAGCCTCCGCTCTCCCCTCCAGCCTCCGCTCTCCTCTCCAGCCTCCGCTCTGCCCTTCAGCCTCCGTTCTCCCCTCCAGCCTCTGCCCTAAAGCCTCTGCCCTCCAGCCTCTCCCCTCCAGCCTTTCCCCTCCAGCCTCTCCTTTCCAGCCTCCAGCCAATCCCCTCCAGCCTCCAGCCAATCCCCTCCAGCCTCCGCTCTCCCCTCCAGCCTCTGCTCTCCCTTCCAGCCTCCGCTCTCCCCTCCAGCCTCTGCCCTCCCCTCCAGCCTCCGCACTCCCTTCCAGCCTCCGCTCTCCCCTCCAGCCTCCGCTCTGCCCTCCAGCCTTCGCTTTCCCCTCCAGACTCCGCTCTCCCCTCCAGACTCCGCTCTCCCCTCCAGACTCCGCTCTCCCCTCCAGCCTCTCCCCTCCAGCCTCTCCCCTCCAGCCTCTCTCCTCCAGCCTCTGCCCTCCAGCCTCCGCTCTCCCCTCCAGCCTTTCCCTTCCAGCCTCCGCTCTCCCCTCCAGCCTCTGCCCTCCAGCCTATCCCCTCCAGCCTCTGCCCTCCAACCTCCGCTCTCCCCTCCAGCCTCTCCCCTTCAGCCTCTGCCCTCCAGCCTTTCCCCTCCAGCCTCTCCCCTCCAGCCTCTGCTCTGCCCTCCAGCCTCCGCTCTCCTTTCCAGCCTCCGCTCTCCCCTCCAGCCTCCACTCTCCCTTCCAGCCTCCACTCTCCCTTCCAGCCTCCGCTCTGCCCTCCAGCCTCCACTCTGCCCTCCAGCCTCCGCTTTCCCCTCCAGCCTCCGCTCTCCCCTCCAGCCTCCGCTCTCCCCTCCAGCCTCCAGCCTCTGCCCTCCAGCATCCGCTCTCCCCTCCAGCCTCCCCTCTCCCCTCCAGCCTCTGCCCTCCAGCCTCTCCCCTCCAGCCTCTGCCCTCCAGCCTCTGCCCTCCAACCTCCGCTCTCCCCTTTAGCCTCTCCCCTCCAGCCTCCGCTCTCCCCTCCAGCCTCTGCCCTCCAGCCTCCGCTCTCCCCTCCAGCCTCTCCCCTCCAGCCTCCGCTCTCCCTCCAGCCTCTGCCCTCCAGCCTCCGCTCTCCCCTCCAGCCTCTGCCCTCCAGCTTTCACTCTACCCTCCAGCCTTTCCCCTCCAGCCTCCGCTCTCCCCTCCAGCCTCTGCCCTCCAGCCTCTGCCCTCCAGCCTCCGCTCTCCCCTCCAGCCTCTGCCCTTCAGCCTCCGCTCTCCCCTCCAGCCTCCGCCTTCCCCTCGAGCCTCCGCTCTCCCCTCCAGCCTCCGCTCTCCCCTGTATCCTCTGTTGTCCCCTCCAGCCTCTGCCCTCCAGCCTCCGCTCTCCCCTCCTGCCTCTGCCCTCCAGCCTTCGCTCTCCCCTCCAGCCTTTCCCCTCCAGCCTCTGCCCTCCAGCCTCTGCCCTCCAGCCTCTGCCCTCCAGCCTCCAGCCTCTGCCCTCCAGCCTCCGCTCTCCCCTCCAGCCTCCGCTCTCCCCTCCAGCCTCTCCCCTCCAGCCTCCACTCTCCCCTCCAGCCTCCGCTCTCCTCTCCAGCCTCCGCTCAGCCCTTCAGCCTCCGTTCTCCCCTCCAGCCTCTGCCCTAAAGCCTCTGCCCTCCAGCCTCTCCCCTCCAGCCTTTCCCCTCCAGCCTCTCCTTTCCAGCCTCCAGCCAATCCCCTCCAGCCAATCCCCTCCAGCCTCCGCTCTCCCCTCCAGCCTCTGCCCTCCCCTCCAGCCTCTGCCCTCCCCTCCAGCCTCTGCCCTCCCCTCCAGCCTCTGCCCTCCAGCCTCTGCTCTGCCCTCTAGCCTCTGCCCTCCCCTCCAGCCTCCGCTCTCCCCTCCAGCCTCCGCTCTCCTCACCCCTCCATATGCAATGTACAGTATCTACTATATAATTGCCGTAGGCACTTCCGTGTCGGTCCCTGAAAAGACCGTGGCTATGTCACTCTGTGACGTCAGCACGGCGAAGCATTGGCCGCGTAGCGGCCAATGCGAGTCGCTGGCCTGCGCGAGCAATGGCCGCGAGGCCATTGCTCGCGCAGGCTGAGTACGAGCAATGCGAGTCGCTGGCCTGCGCGAGCAATGGCCGCGAGGCCATTGCTCGCGCAGGCTGAGTACGAGCAATGGTCGCGAAGCGGCCATTGCGAGTCGCTGTCCGAAAATTGAACCAGAGGCTCGGCCTCAAAGTTAACGATTTACCGGTCAGGTAGCGCGAGCAATGGCCGCGAGGCCATTGCGAGTCGCTGCCTGAGCCGCGCTTCTAATTGGTCGGCGCCAGCGAGTCGTTACACTTGCGGCGCGCTTGCGGTAATCCTCATACAAAGTATAGTATTCTAGACACCCGATGCATTTGCATCGGGCTCACAGCTAGTTCCGACATAAACATTCTCAATAGAGCATTAACTCGATTCCTATGAAGAGACAAATTTCCCCAAAGTAGTTTAAATACAACCAATTCTGAAGGAGGTATCAGTTTTGTAAATTTGAGAAACTATAATCTACCATGTCACCCTATTTATTAGATTGGATTTAAGAGACACATATACACAGATTATAAACTAGAATCAGACTTTGTCTAGCGCTTGGTTCTAATAACAATCCTCCACTCTTGTTCCCACTCCTCCACTCCTGTTTATCAGCCTTTTCCCCTCAGATAAAGCATTGAATAATATTCAAAGACACTATCTCAACCTGGTAGGATGTTAGAAAAAAATTAAACTTAGTGATCATGGAGTACCGTAATATTCATAATCGCTATACTCATAACGAGTACTATTCGTTCCAAATAACGAGTACAATTCAAGTCAATGGGAAATGCAAGTAATTTTCTGCTGGACGCTAAAAAGAGGTCTAGGGGCCTAAGGAAAAGGCTGAAATGGATGGCAAAGTGATGAAACAGAATGGGAAGAGCCTGGAGAATATGCCTGCATGCATTTCTGACTCACATATGGTTTGTGAGAATAGCTTTTTCGCAGGATTACGCCACTGTTACAGATACACTAAAACAACTACCAAACCTAACCTAAGTCACATTTAACAGGCCAAAAAGGTTAAGAAAGTTTAGTTCTGCATAATCACTTGTATATAAGGCTAAATAAACCAGAGAAACAAAAAAGAAATATCCCTTTTAGTATTTGTTCACACGTTGTGGTTTTATGTCGCCTTTTACAATTGGGAAGGCCCTGACCTATACATTTTGTAGGTCCCTCTGTCATACATCAATTTTAGTGAAAGAAAGAATGCGCATATAGGGTCTTATCTCAATTAAACACTTTCACTTGTCGATGTGGAATTGCTCACCTTTAGCAGTTGTGAAACCCACAACTGGTAGAATAGCGTACAGGCAGCTGCTGCAGGGACCGCACTCTCAACGGTGACCGTGGTCGTGATGTAGATTCTTGGACAAAGTGCTTCGGTGTCTGCGCTGCTGCTCCGAGACCAAAGAAACACAGGAATGTCTGGTACAGCTACAGCCTTTATTTTCCGACGCGTTTCGGAGCCTCCTCCCGAGCTCCTTCCTCAGGGATTTTCCCTGAGGAAGGAGCTCGGGAGGAGGCTCCGAAACGCATCGGAAAATAAAGGCTGTAGCTGTACCAGACATTCCTGTGTCTGTGTTTCTTTGGTCTCAGAGCAGCAGCGCGGACACCGAAGCACTTTGTCCAAGAATATACATCAATTTTAGTTAGCTATTCCCCAGCACTTTACAAGGCCAGCTAGAACATACGAGTAGGTATGTTGACCTTTGACCTGAGAGACCTCAGGTGGCCCTGTAACATGTGTTTTGGAGGGACTGCTGTTAGACATTTGGGAGGTCCCTCCCTCATTGACACTCAGTGAAATACATATTACATAGCAGTTTACAATGTACCCAATGCAGTGTTGGGCTTGACTTTCCTCCTGCTCCTCATCCCCCTAAATCTCCTCCTCCTCCACCATCATGTGATACTGCGGCCCTAAATTCAAATGTTCAGAGGGCCTGCAGTAGGTAGGAAACCTGAGTTTTGTGAGGGTCCACGGGGGCCCTGTAATGTACATTTTGGAGGGACTGCTGTTATTTAGTCATTTGGGTGCCCCCTCTCTCATTGAGACTCAAGATAGTGAAATACATGTTCCATAGCAGATTACAATGTGCCGATTTGAAGCATTGGGCTTGAACCTACTCCTCCTCCACCACCATGTTATACAGCAGCCATAAATTCAAATGTTCAAGGAGCCTGCAGCAGACTGGAAACCTGAATTTGGTGAGAGCCCAGAGGGGGCCCTGTAACGTACATTTTGGAGGGACTGCTCTTACTTGGATATTTGGGTGGTCCCTCCCTCGTTGACATTCAGATAGTGGAATACATATTCCATAGCAGTTTACAATGTGCCCATCGTAGTGTTGGGCTTGACCCTCCTCCACCACCATGTGATATTGCAGTCCTACATTAAAATGTACAGAGGGCCTGACTAGGCAGGAAATCTGTGATTTGTGAGAGCCCTCATGTGGCCCTGTAACATATGTTTGGAAGTGCCCTCCTCTAGATATTTTTTAGGTCCCTCTTGTGTACATTTGAGAATATCCTCACTTATTCATATTGCAGGGCCCTCGCACTATTATTTACCTCATTTAAGGGCAGAGACTACAGAGAAAAAGGGCAAGAGACATGGAGTTCTAGAAGGTAGCAGTGAGTGTGGCCTGTGATTCTCAGGTTTGGCTGAACTCTGTGAACAGGCAAAATAGGAAAAAAGTGAAAAAATAGTTTGAAAGGCTAGGGTCACACATGAGCCCTGGATCTGCTAAAAGCATCCGTTTTTCAGCTTAGAATTTTGTTAAAAACTGATCCGTTAACGGAGCCATAGGCTCCAATGCAAAAAACGCACTAAAAAGACGCGTCTAAAGTGCACTAAAAAAACGCTATGCGTTTTTGTAACGGGCACCAAAAACAGTGCTAGCAGCATTTTTGGGTGCAATAATAAAATGCATAGTGTTTTTTTTACCACGGGGCCCTATGGGAAACGCATCCGTTAACGCATGGTACATATAGGTACCATGTGTTAACGCATGCGGTAGTACATAGCATTTTTGGGATGCAAATATAGCATTTTCCAAAAACAGAAGTTTTTGGAAAGGCAGTAAAATGGGCTGCCATGTGTGACCCTAGCCAAAGAGAGTGAAAAAAAAGATACTCTTTAGGCAGCTTTGCCTGGTTTCAACATCGCCATAAAGGCACCAGACAAAGAGTAGAAGGCAGGAAGCAAAGAACGGCTCTGCAGTAATCAATCATGCCGTAAACCAGTCTGGGTCCAGTTTATTTTTTTTCTGTGCCTGAGGAGTTCTTTTGTCATTCAGATATATAGGCTGAATCTTCCCTTTTACCAATAAATCTCTTGCCTTTTCCGGGGATGTGCAGACAAATATGGAATTGTCCTTTAAGACTTTCAACTTCGTGGGGAACCCCCAGTGGTACTTTATTCCTTGTTCTCCAAGGGCTGTAGTATATGGTACATATTCCCTCCTCTGAGCTAGAGTACCTGCCGACAAGTCAGGGAATACCTTCAGGTGGGCCAAGTTATCTGGAAGTCTCCCTTTTCCTTAGGCCAGCCATATAAGTCTCTTATATTGTATTGAAATTAATGCGGGCAATAACATCTTGTGGTAAATCTGGGTTGAGGCCTTTTGGTTTTGGAATCCTGTGTATTCTATCCACAATTAAGTCCTTGCTGTCTGCAGAAGGAATCACCGTGTGTATGAAGCTTTGCAGAAGACTTGGCAAATCTTTGTCAGGAGTAGATTCATCAATCCCTCTAATGCAAGTATTATTCCTTCTGGATCCAAAATCCAGGGTTTTGTTGTGCATTTGAGAAACCTTTTCTAAAGCCTCTTTAGGCATCTATTAGTTCATTATGAGATTTAGTAAATTCTGCCAGCTTCTACTCCAGATGATTTATTCTAGATCCCAGATCCTGTAATTCTCCCCTGATCTCTGCTTTAGAGATCAGCTTGGAGTTCTTGCCTGAGGGCCTTGAGCAAAACCTCCATTGTTTTCTGTGTATGGGGAATATCTGTCTGAGTTTCCTCCCCCCTCCTGAGACTGCCACATGTGAAGAGCAGAAAGAAAGAGCTGAGGATGGAGGAGCTGCAGCCATATTGGGGGCTGTATTCAGTACCTGGTCTCCAGAGAAATATGCAGTCACCTTTCTTGGAGATCTCCTTCTTGCTGACTTGCCACGCACCATTAGAATCACTGTGTCCTCAGGTCACCTCAGGTCAGGTAACTTGTTTAGGGCTTCACAGAGTGTTTTTTTTCTACTTTGTTGTGCCGAATTAAAGCATTCTCTAAGCAGACTGTGCCATTCAAAGCTTGGCCACCCCTCCCCTCAACTACCCCCATTTTTATGATATGGCCAGGGCCATGGAGCCGGGTCACGCCACTGTGAAATACCCAAAGAACTATACGGCCCGGTTCCGAGTACCCCACAGTCCTGGTGGTGGGTGTGTCAAGTTGGCATCACAAACAGGGTGTACCGACCTGGTAAATCGGGACCCATGCGCCCAGAGACTATGCAATAAGACTGTGTAATGGCACCCGCCAAAAAAGAACAAGCACCATGTGTATGCAAAAAGGAGTGGTGCACACTCCCATCTTGGGCCGGGTTGCCAAATGGCGCAAAAAGCCGTTTCCGCCCACTGTAAAGACTTCAATGCAAAAGGACTTGTCCATCGGCCAGGGGGATCCAGGTGGGCAGGTAATTGCGTTCACCGCATCCAAATCCAAATGCGGTGAACGCAATTGCCTTCACACACATTTTTTTTCCCAAAATGTGTGCTCTGACCCGCAATGTGGCAACCGGATTGCTCCGGATGTGTAATCCGGAGCAATGCGGTTACCGTATACTTTGCTCATCCCTGCTTCTGCAGGGATAAGCAAAGTGTTAGATGTTTATAAAAACACTAGATGGTGGCCCGATTCTAACGCATCGGGTATTCTAGAATATGTATGTAGTTTATTTATGAAGATTTAAGAATAATGCAATGAATACACAGGTTTTTCTGGGTAAAATATGTACATTATCATTTAAATCCTGCGGCAATATCACTGATTGGTCGCAGTCGGCCATGACCAGTCAACTCATCCCCCTGTTCATGATCAATGTTCAAGCTTGAAATACTAGGTCAGGCCTTGTCCCATACATCCATAATGCACAATGATTAAAATTTTAACTCTGGGGAATAGATGACACTTTTCCTGAAGTCTGTCCCTAATTCGAGCTGTTTTGGAAGGTTTTGTTCTCCTTTTAAAGTGTTTTCTATGCCCTGGATTGCAGGAAGACAACAACCGGGTGCGTCGTGTGGTCACATACAATCGTCACATGAACATGCTAAGGAAAATTGGTGCTGATCTTCAGCCCATATTCCACAAAGACAACAGACTGAAAGCAATATTCCCAGAACTGCCACTGCTCTCCTATAAACCGCACCCCAACCAAAGGAATCTCCTTGTCAGAAGTGTTCCCACATCACCAACACAGAAGGGCACATTCCCCTGTAATAGCAAGAAATGCAAGACTTGTACCTACATATCACCAACAGATACAGTCCCTATACCCAACACAAACCAGGACTATAAGATCAGGGACTTTTTTCATGTACATCCTCCAATGTGGTGTATATGATACAATGTACAAGGTGCACTACAGGAACGTATATTGGGGAAACAATGCATAAACTACAAACGAGGATGAATCTACACAGACATACGATAAAAATGAGCTGAACATGCCTGTAGGAATGCACTTCTCTAGACCTGGACACAACATGGCAGACTTAAAAGTCCTAATATTGAAAGGTCACTTCAAAAATGATAGGGAACGCAAAGTCTGGGAATTCAAATTCATAACAATGTTCCAATCCCTAACAAAAGGGCTCAATTTGACACCTGGATTCATGAGTCATTACATAGACACAATTAACACTTCCACAAGAAGATCTTCTCATGTGTAAAAGACCACTCCACCTCATCTACATCAGTAACAAAGACTTAATTTCAATTACTGATATGTACAAGACCATTCCACCTCATCTACATCAGTAACAAATACTTCATTTCAATTTCTGATGTGTAAAAGACCACTCCACCTCATCTACATCAGTAACAAAGACTTAATTTCAATTTCCTTAGCCCACCTCGATTTAGCATCACCTCATGTCCTTCTGTATTTTGTATTTAAATGTCTCAGTAATTACTTTTTTGTAATATTGTCTGATGAAGGAGCCTTGAGCTTTGAAAGCTTACAAATATACATTTTTGGTTAGCCAATAAAGGTATTTCTCCAAGAATACTTTTCTCAATTTTTTTTGGACTTAAGTATTTACATCGATTTTTCTGGCTAACACGGTACCACAATATTATTTTGTAGTGTACACCAAAATCAGATATAATGCGTGTGATTTGATTATGCCCTAATACTTAAACATTTTGGAAGATGGTTAACAAAATAACTGATAATGTGAAACTATCTTTATCTCCTCATTTGGCCTTATTCTTTTCAAACACTGGCTGGAACTCTCCACCCCTCCTCTTCCTGAACTATGACACAACTGCAGCATTATCTGATCTTGGAAAAGGACGACACTGAAAAAAATTAAGTGCAGGAAGGTAAATTTTCACAGAGATGGAAACAATTTATTAAAAGTTTGTGTACAAAACAAGAAAACAAAATGATTACAACATCCAATATCCTTTTTAATTATATATATATATATATATATATATATATATATATATATATATATATACCAAGTTGGGGACCATGTACCAAGCTGGGGCCATATGCCAGGATGGGGGATCATATATATCAGAATGGGGCCATGTGCCGGGTGAAGTAATCATATATACAGTACCTACATCACTGCTGGGTTATCAATGGTGCTTGAACTACTCCACCATGACACCCCTCCTCCCTTGTCTGCAGAATCACTGACCCTGTCTCCTATGGCCCTGCTCCACCGCCACCGCACTCCAATTTTCCCCCGGTGAGTTTATATACTGATTGTAAGACAGACACTGACATTACAAGGTGGACCCCATTTAACATTAAAGCATATTTTTTTCTTTTCCTCCTTTAAATTTGGGATGTGTCTTATAATCTTCAAAATATGGTCAATAAGTAAAAACAAAAAGTTTTTCATAAGATATACAGACAACTCATAAATTATATATTCAAAAATTATATTATTGATACAACTTAATAGATCTAAAACAGATTGTTTCTAAAATTCATGTCTTTTGGGAATTTTGCATCCAAAGATAAAAATCCAAAACGCTTCCCGCAGCATAAGATGTTTCTGCCAATTGTTTCCACGTAAAGGACATATAAGTTTTATAATAACATAATATTTAATATTTGTGTAAATGGCATTGTGTTGTGACACAATGTTTGATATCACCAGACAATTAGCTATTTGTTTTATATATTCACTACATATTCAGCAATATGCTTTTTTAATTGGCGTGTTCTACATCTAATGTATTTTACATGACAATAGATGCACTCTATGCAGTAAATGACATGATGACTGTCATAATTAATACGATCTGCAATCTTGTGAATAACACCATTAGGGAGTACCACTTCAACAAATGTGTTTTTTGCCGTAATGCACACATTGCATCGATTTCCTGAACATTAGTGGAAGCCTTTTGAACTAAGCCAGGTAGAATTAGTGTTAGATTCATGAAATAGGTGATAGCGAATCACCTAAAGATTTTCCCCATCTGCACACCTACATCCCCTGGAAACAATTTTGCTAAGCACATCATGTTGGTTTACAATTGGCAGATATTTCATAACAATCTATTTTATTTAGTGATATTGGAAACTTTAGGGAGCCAATAAAACAAACCAATTATTAGAAACAAATTTTTTTCAGCCTTATATGAGAAAACATTCCTAGGTTTAGAACTCAGGACTCAACTTTATACAATTCTGTGAAGCTTTCACTGGTTCAAGGTGCCCACTAGACATCTAGATAAACTCATTGGGGGGTATAACATCCAAAATAAGGTGACTTGTGTGAGGTTTCCCCTATTTAGGCTCCTCGGGGCAGTGCAATTTCAACCTTGCATCTGCTCTCTATTACAGCCAACTTTGATCTCCAATACTCTAATAACGCTCCTTCTAAGATCTGCACCCAAGCAGTCGTTTTCCACCATATATGAGGTATCAGTGTACTCAGAAGAAATTGCACACTGAATTATATGGTTCATTTTCTCTTGTTCTCTTCTTAAAAATGAAAAATGGAATATTTTTGTGGAAAGAATTAACATTTTCATTTTAGTTCTTCTACATTGCTTTAGTTCCTGAGACGAACCTAAAGCTTTAATAGACTTTGTGAGTGTAGATTTGAGTAGTTTGAGGGTACAGTTTTTAGAATGGTGTCACATTTGGATGTTTTCTGTCACATAGGTCTTTGGAAGTTACTTCATATGTAATATAGTTCCTAAAACAAATTGGTTTTGTAAATTTTTGGAATATATTAGAAATTGATGATAAACATTTAACTATTCTAACTTTTTTTTTAAAAATAATTATTTTTAAAACATGGTGATTATGTAAAATAGGCATATGGAAAATATTATTCATTAATGATTTTGTGTGGTATAACTAAATGGTTTAAGAACATAAGAATTCAAAGTTAAAAAATTTTAACATGTTCACACTTTTTGTCAAATTTGTATTATTTTTTTTTAATAAATGCAAACTATATCATTCAAAATTTACCAATATCATAAAGTACAATGTGTCATAAAAAAACATTCTCCGAATCACTGGCAAAAGATTAAAGATTCCAGAATTATTACTTTCTAAAACGACACTGATGAAAATTGTAAAATTTGGCCTGATTGGGTAGCTGAAAACAGGCTTGGAGGTGAAGGGGTTAAAGGGTAACCGTTATTTAAATTTTTATTTCACAAATCAATAGTTCACATGTAAATAAGCAACTTTGTATTATATCTGATCAGATAAATCTGCTTCTTTCTCTGTCTCAATTTATCAGTCATTATCAAAATTCTCAGTTCTGAGGTCAAACCTGAATTCAGTGAAGATTTTCCCATTGCTGAGATAGGAGATGACAGTAATTACTGACCATGTAGATAGAAGTGGAAGAGGCAGAGCTCTACATATAGCTTCTCCCTCTGCTGCTAGCACCTCTCTCTACCTCTAGCTCCTCCCTCTAACTCTAGCTCCTCCCTCTACATAGAATCTCATCAGTAACATCTGCCATCTCCTATCTCAGTAATGGGAAAGTCTTCACTGAATACAGATTTCACCTCAAAATTGAGAATTTGGATAATGAATGATCAATTCTGGCAGAAAAAGAAGCAAATTTCTCTGATAAGATATATAACAAAGTTGCCTATTTTCATGTGCACTATTAACCCCTTCATGACCCCGCCTATTTTGACCCTAAAGACCTTGGCATTTTTGTTAATTCTGACCAGTGTCCCTTTGAGGTAATAACTCTGGAACGCTTCAACGGATCCCAGTGATTCTGAGAATGTTTTTCGTGACATATTGAGCTTCATGTTAGTATTAAATTTAGGTCGATAATTTTTGCGTTTTTTATTTGTGAAAAAATCTACAAATTTTCAAAAATTTTGAAAATTTTGCAATTTTCAAAGTTTGAATTTTTATTCTGCTAAACCAGAGGGTTATGTGACAAAAATAGTTAACAAATAACATTTCCCACATGTCTACTTTACCTCAGCACAATTTTGGAAACAAAATGTTTTTGGGGTAGGACGTTATAAGGGTTCAAAGTTCATCAGCAATTTCTAATTTTTTCATCAAAATTTACAAAACCAATTTTTTTTGGTGACCATATCACATTTGAAGTCCTTTTGAGGAGTGTGCATGACAGAAAACACCCAAAAGTGACACCATTCCAAAAACTGCACCCCTCAAGCTACTCAAAACTACATTCAAGAAGATTATTAACCCTTCAGGTGCTTCACAGGAACTAAAGCAATGTGGAAGGATTTTCACATGGGCAACAGGATAAAATGCATCCTAAAATTTGTTGGGCAATTTCTCTTGAGTACACTGATACCTCATATATGGCCATAAACCACTGTTTGGGTGTATGGCAGGGCTCAGAAGGGAAGGAGCGCCATTTGACTTTTGGAGCTAATTTTTCATTCAAAAAGTGAAATGGCGCTCCTTCACTTCTGAGCCCTGCTGTGTGCCCAAACAGTGGTTTATGACCACATATGAGGTTTCACTGTGCTCAAGAGAAATTGCACAACAAAATTTAGGATGCATTTTATTCTGTTGCCCATGTGAAAATTAAAAAATGTAGGCTAAAGGAAAATGTTTGTGAAAACAAAAATACTTTTTCATTTTACGGATCAATTTGTGAAACATTGGGGGTTCAAAGTGCTCACCTCCCATCTAGATAAGTTTCCTGGGGGGGGTCTAGTTTCCAAAATGTGGTCACTTGTGGGGGAGCTCCAATTTTTAGGCACACAGGGGCTCTCCAAACACGACATGGTGTCCGCTAACAATTCGAGCTAATTTTCCATTCAAATTGTTAGCGGACACCATGTCGCCTTTGGAGAGTCCCTGTGTGCCTAAACATTGGAGCTCCCCCACAAGTGACCCCATTTTGGAAACTAGACCCCCTAAGGAACATATCTGGATGCACATAGTGAGCACTTTGAACCCCCAGGTGCTTCACAAATTGATCCGTAAAAATGAAAGAAGAAAATTTGTGTGAAAAATAAGTACTTTTTCCTTCTTTTTCATTACGGATCAATTTGTGAAGCACCTGGGGGATCAAAGTGCTCACTATGCATTTAGATAAGTTCCTTGGGGGGTCTAGTTTCCAAAATGGGGTCACTTGTGGCGGAGCTCCAATGTTCAGGCACACAAATAGGGGCTCTCCATACGTGACATGGTTTCTGCTAACAATTGGAGCTAATTTTCCATTGAAATTGTTAGAGAACAGCATGTTGCATAAGGAGAACCCGTGTGCCACCAGCAAAAGGGCAACTGGAAGAGTTGGGGTATAGCACCAGAAAAGGGCGCCTCTAATGAATGCGCTATTTTCTGGGGTGGCTGTGGGTTGCAATTTGCAGCGTGGAGGGCCCACAACGTTTGGGTCTCTCCACGCTGAGGATTCCAGCCCCCCAGCTGCCAATTTGTACCTGGCAGGCTACCAAAAATACAGGAAAGGCTTTTTTTTATTTCCAAAACTGATTCTACAAAAAAAATTGATATGGGGCTCCGCCATATTTTTGGTCCAGCCAGATACAACTTGGCAGCTACGGACTGTCACCAATGCCTAGCTGCCTCGTTGTACCTGGCTGGCAACCACAAATACAGCGAAGCCCATTTTATTTTATTTCTAGAACTAATTCTAGAAAAAAAAATGATGTGAGGCTCCGCCATATTTTTGGGCGAGCCAGGTACAACTTGGCAGCTGGGGGCTGGAATCATCAGCATGGAGGGGCCCAAGCGTTCTGGGCCCCCCATTCTGCGAATTGAAGCCCGTAGCCACCCCAAAAAATGGCGCATTCATTGAAGCGCCATTTTCCGGTGCTGTATCCAGGCTCATCCAGTTGCCCTGGTGCCGGTGGCAAACTGGGTAATAGGAGGTTAATGCCAGTTTTTTATTGGCAGCTGGCACTAAGCCCGAGATTCATAATGTCACATCCATGCACACACGCACACCTCCACGAAGGCATACATCCACGCACACACACATCCACACACGCAGAGACATCCACGCACGCACACATCCACACACGCACCCATCCACACATGCACACATCCATGCATGCACGCACACATACACGCACGCACACATCCACACATGCAGAGACATCCACGCATGCAGACATCCATGCACGCACACCACATCCACACACATCCATGCATGCAAACATCCATCCATGCATGCACACATCCATGCACGCAGAGACATCCATGCACGCAGAGACATCCATGCACGCAGAGACATCCATGCACGGAGACATCCATGCACGCAGAGACATCCATGCACGCAGAGACATCCATGCACGCACACATCCATGCACGCAGAGACATCCACGCACGCAGACATCCATCCATGCACGCACACATCCACACACACACACATCCATCTATGCACGCACACATCCATGAACGCACACATCCACACACCCACACATCCATGCACGCAGAGACATCCACGCATGCAGACATCCATCCATGCACGCACACATCCACACACACACACACATCCATCCATGCACGCACACATCCATGCATGCACACATCCATCTATGCATGCACACATCCATGCATGCAGAGACATCCACGCACGCAGAGACTTCCACGCATGCACACATCCATGTACGCACACATCAATCCATTCACATATCCATGCGCACACACATCAATCCATGCACACATCCATGCATGCACACATCCATCCATCCACACATGCATCCATCCATTCATTCATTCAATCATTCATTCATACTTACCTCACTCACGATCCACCGGTGAGGAGGAAGGGCCCACACAGAGCAGAGAAGGCTGACCGGGAGAAGTGAGGGGGGAAAGCAGGACACAGGGGGGGCTAGAGAGGGGGGACAGGACACAGGGGGAGGCACAGGACACAGGAGGGGGCGCACAGATGAGGTTGACCAGCGGGTGCATCGGCGGGTGCAGCCCACCGGAGAGGTGAGGGGGGGAAAGCAGGACACGGGGGGGATGAAGGGGTGGACAGGACACAGGGGGGGCGCAGGACACAGGGGGGTGCGCAGATGAGGCTGACCGGCGGATGGGAGGGAAGGGGGAACCCTGATCAGCTTCAGAGCAGGAGGGGGCTGAGGAGGGGGAGGGCACCTGCAAATCTGCCCCTCCAGATCTGATTGGAGAGCTCCAATCAGATCTGGAGGAGTGAATCCCTATGATTCGCTCTGATGGCAGTTTCATTTTCAACTGCCAATCAGAGCGACTTTAGCCATGGGGGGGCTAAGCCACCCCCCTGGGCTAAAGTAAAGGTCCTTGCGATCTTGCAGCTACGGTGACTTGTCACTGGCCCTGTCACCGGAGCTGCAGGACCGCAAATAAGCCATGATGTTATAGAAACGTCATAGGTCGGGAACGCACCGACTTTCATGACGTCTCTATAACGTCATAGGTTGGGAAGGGGTTAATTTGTGAAATCACAATCATACTGACATGTCAGTATGATGCCTCAGGTCAGTACAAGTTCATAGATACCAAACATGTCTCCTTCTGATGACTGCAAATGCCAAGTGCTCTAATTACCAGTCCCTTAGATAATTGTATGCTCGTACTTACACAATCAAGGGCAAACAGACAGCTTTGAACTCGGCTATAATGTTAACTTGTAGTAAGACAGGAGAAACGCTGCAGCTTTCTTCCAGAATCTTGTGTTAAGTTCAACGTAACAACAGGTGAGAAGGAATAATCTGTACAGGGTTGCAAATATGAGTCTTCAGTAATGGCTTCCCTAAACTAAACTGGTGAAGAAGGGAGGAGCAACCTAGTACAGACCCAAACTATGGGAAGGACTTAGGATCAAATTTTATACAGTCTAAATCTACCTGCAACAACAGGGAATTTTCTGATTGGAGGAAATACACAATGCACAGAAATATATGCAACAGGTTGTTCCCATTCGTGGGACACAAGAGTATTTTGTTCTATATTACGTTGTTGTAAACCTAAACTGGATTGAGGGATACAATCCAAAAATATTTAACACACAGGTGCATCTCAATTAATTAGAATATTATCAAAAAGTTATTTTTTTTCAGTAATTCAATACAAGAAGTGAAACACAAATATTATATAGAGTCACTACAGAGTGATTTATTTCAAGTGTTTATTTCTGTTAATGTTGATGATTATGGCTTACAGTCAATGAAAACACAAAGGTCATTATCTCAGAAAATTAAAGTAGGGAGGATGAAGGGTCTGAGACATAAAATATGACCTAAATAGGTATCAGAGGCTTCACCTTGTGTGGTTGTGAGAGTCATTACCACTATAAAAGCATATCACGGCTGCTGTCCCCAGCGTGATGCATATAGACTAGGGGGGATGAAGGGTTAAAAACCACACTGCTGTATTCCATGAGACATCAAAGGGTGAATATAATATTGATTTATTAGTCAATGCGTTTCAGAGCTTCCTGACCTTTTCCTCAGGACAAATCAATATCATATTGCCATGTTTCAGGGCGTTTCAGGGAGCCCTGGAACGCGTTAACTAATAAATCAATATTATATTCACCCTTTGATGTCACATGGAATACAACAGCATGGTTTTTAACCCTTCATCCTTTATTTTCTAAGACAATGACCTTTGGGTTCTCATTGGCTGTAAGCCATAATCATCAACATTAACAGAAATAAACATTTGAAATAGATCACTCTGTTTGTAATTAACTTTTTGATGATATTCTAATTCATTGGGATGCACCTGTAGGTTATATTTCAATCAGAATATTTCAACATTTGTTTTTGTCCATGTAATATCTTCTTAAAAGCATGTAGCAAACTGGAGTTACTATTCCATTTTACCTAGTAAAAGTTGGAAAAGTAGCACATTATATAAAAAAAACTATAATTTTTAACAAGTATTGTAGAATTCTACGTACCGCCACTATCCAAATTTCAAAACTCTGACTTTGATTTACAGTACAGACCAAAAGTTTGGACACACCTTCTCATTCAAAGATTTTTCTGTATTTTCATGACTAGCAAAATTGTAGATTCACACTGAAGGCATCAAAACTATGAATTAACGCATGTGGAATTATATACTTTACAAAAAAGTGTGAAACAACTTAAAATATGTCTTATATTCCAGGTTTTTCAAAGTAGCCACCTATTGCTTTGATTACTGCTTTGCACACTCTTGGCATTCACTTGATGAGCTTCAAAGCAGCAAAGCACCCCCCCACCATCACAGCTCCTCCTCCATGCTTCACTGTGGGAACCAGGTATGTAGAGTCCATCTGTTCACCTTTTCTGCGTCGCACAAAGACACGGTGGTTGGAACCAAAAATCTCAAATTTGGACTCATCAGACCAAAGCACAGATTTCCACTGGTCTAATGTCCATTCCTTGTGTTCTTTAGCCCAAACAAGTCTCTTCTGCTTGTTGCCTGTCCTTAGCAGTGGTTTCCTAGCAGCTATTTTACCATGAAGGCCTTCTGCACAAAGTCTCCTCTTAACAGTTGTTGTAGAGATGTGTCTGCTGCTAGAACTCTGTGTGGCATTGACCTGGTCTCTAATCTGAGCTGCTGTTAACCTGTGATTTCTGAGGCTGGTGACTCAGATGAACTTATCCTCCGCAGCAGAGGTGACTCTTGGTCTTCCTTTCCTTGGACGGACCTCATGTGAGCCAGTTTCTTTGTAGCACTTGATGGTTTTTGATGGTTTTTGCAACTGCACTTGGGGACACTTTCAAGTTTTCCCAAATTTTCGGACTGACTGACCTTCATTTCTTAAAAGTAATGATGGCCACTCCTTTTTCTTTACTTAGCTGCTTTTTTCTTGCCATAATACAAATTCTAACAGTCTATTCAGTAGGACTATCAGCTGTGTATCCACCAGACGTCTGCACAACACAACTGATGGTCCCAACCCCATTTATAAGGCAAGAAATCCCCTTATTAAACCTGACAGGGCACACCTGTAAAGTGAAAACCATTTCCGGTGACTACTCTT
>JARQOC010000003.1:735357146-735498925 GCA_033576535.1 Allobates femoralis
CCACAGCCTGCATGAATCATAACACACCACAGGGCGGGATCTGGGGCTGCGTGATATCATCATGTGACCCCAGCTTTCGGGCGTAGATCACGGAAATGGACGAGAGCTGAGAGAATGCGCCGACGCGGCTCCAAAATCTAAGAGAAGGAGGGACCACACAGAAGGAGTGGTAACAGCACCAAGGTCCTGGAAGGAGAGTATACCTCCCAGACCTAAACTAATATCTAATAAAGTGTTTATTTCGGTATTCCTGTGGGGTAGGATAATAAGAGCCACCTTTACAAAATGCAGCATAGGCGCTGCTGAAGGTGGCACTTTTAGCTTCATAGGCCCGGGGGGGGGTGACAGGTTCCCTTTAAAGGGAACCTGACCTCGAAAAATGAGCCCCCAACCTCTTTACACCTGTCCCTGCACCATGCTAATACATCTCTAGCCATCCCATTGTTTGTGTAAAGCGATATTGTAAAGTTTATATAAGTTGTTTTTATACCTTATGATCTGCGGCTTCTCATTATTTGAGAAGCTGCAAAAGGCGTTCCTTTCTACTTCTCCCTGCCGCCTGCTTGTCAATTATTCACACCTGCTAGAGAGCAGTGAGCCTGTGTGCGTCATTAAAGGGGAGGTAAAGCCGCTATGACGCAAATCGCGTCATATCCGGCTTTACCACGTCAGTACACCCACTAGGGTGCCGTGAACACACCTCTCGCATGCACACTCGGCATCGTGAGGTCGGCAGTACACCCTAATGGTTGCACTGACGTGGTAAAGCCGGATATGACGCGATTTGCGTCATAGTGGTTTTACCGCCCCTTTGATGACACGCACAGGCTCCCTGCTCTGTAGCACGCCCATCGGGGCGTGAATAATTAAAAAGCAGGCGGCGAGGAGAAGCAGAATGGAACGCAGATCATAAGGTATAAAAACAAATTTTATAAACTTTACAATATCGCTTTACACACACAAATGGATGGCTAGAAATGTATTAGCATGGTTCAGGGACAGGTATAAAGAGGCTGGGGGCTCATTTTTCGAGGTCAGGTTCCCTTTAATATATAGGGTACTAATAATTCTTACGGATGATGCAATTATATATTAAAATTGCTGTACAATATCTTCATTCCACATTTGCAGAATGCAGATTTTTAACAATAAGTAACTAGGCTGAATTTTGAGATTATCTCAAGGCGAATTAATACATCATCATATGTTGGCTTGCTATAAAAATGTTAATAATAACTACTCTTCTTAAAAATGATACATTCAGTACAAGACTAAAAAAAATGCTAAACATATTTAATGTATTTTGTCTATTTAACTTTTCTTTTGTCAGGCATTTATTGAATTGCCAATGGCTTAATAAAAATGATTTGTGCTTTGCATTAAACGTTGAATGTATGTCATAGACTTCTGTATTCCAAAAGATTTTCATTTGTTATGGACCAATTACAAAGGCTTCTAGTGACTGAACACTGACAGGACATAAAGCAGCGGGACATTATCTATCTACATGTTCCTGCCAAGAGAGTGGAAGCCGGGTATCACACTGATGAAGGAAAAACATTATCTCAAAGTTTATCAACATTTCTAATAATGAAAATATTATAGAGCTATTCCTTTTTTAATTTAGTTTTTAAAAGAATAGAAAATCATGCAATCTTCTAATATACATATATTTAAACTTTTACTTCTATGTCTTTCTTAAAACTCAGTTCAGTGCTTGCTATCTTTGTGCCAAAAATGGTATATCCAGGGAACTAAACCTGTGTAGTGCATACATAGGCTACCTGAAAAAGGGAATTTGACTGTTCATACCAAACATAGCCCTTTACTATCCAAATTCATTGTTGTGTTTTCAAGAAATCCTTCTTAATTAAAAAATGCTAATAAAGGGCTCAGTCTACCCTTGGCATGCCCAGAGATCAACAGACTTTCCCACCTACAGTCCCTGACAAAAGTTATGTCGTTTATCCATGTTATGTAAATAAAAGCTTATAACCTGATATTAAATTCATCCATTGGTTTTATAAATTACTCTTTTGAAAGCTGAAACCCTCCCAAATGGGGTTTAGGTTAAGAAAATAAATTGGCATCAATGCTGAAATATTGATCATTTAATGAACACAGAATGGTCAAATTTTGGCAAGACAAAGGTTTTGTCGCCCAAGGAATGTAATGTGATATTCAAACAAATAACTTAAAATACAAATATATGTTGCATAACATTGGTGAATGAAGTTGTGGTGCTATTAGTCATATTTAATACTTTGTGTGACTTCCATGAGCTTGAAGGACTGCATCCATGCGGTTCAACAATGATTCATGCAATTTATTAATGAAGTCATCAGGAATAGCAACGAATGCAGTCTTACATGCTTCCCAGAGTTCATCTAGATTCTTTGGTTTTGTCTTCCAAGCTTCCTCTTTCATCCTTCCCCAAAAATGCTCAATGATGTTCATGTCTGGTGACTGGGCTGGCCAGTTCTTGAGCACCTTGATCTTTTTTGCCTGGAGAAACTTTGTTGTAGAGATGGATGTATGAGATGGAGCACCATCCTGCTGCAGAATTTGACTCCTTTTATGATTTGCAATGTAAGAGGTAGTTAATACTTCTCGATATTTTAGGCTATTGATATTACCTTCCACCTTGCAAATGTTTCGCACACCCCCATACTGAATGTTACCCCAGACCATGATCTTTCCACCACCAAATTTTGATCCATACGTGCTCCAGTAGGTTTCCTCCAGTATTTGTGGCAGCTGTGGTGTAATTCTACTGATGATTCATCAGAGAAATCCACCTTCTGCCACTTTTCCAGTGTATATCTGTTTAGCAGGCTGTGGGACTTTGCAAATGACACACAGTTTTTTATTTGCCTTTTGTTTAGTGCTGGCTTCTGGGCACTGATTCGACCATGGAGGCCATTTCGAGACAAAATTCTACAAACTGTTCTACTTGACACCTGGACTTGAGGTTAACAGGCCTGTTGGAGCTCTGCTGCAGTGGAAGAGGGGCTTGCTTTGGATTTTCTAATCAACAAACGTTCCTCCTGAGCAGTTGTCTTGTGAGGTCTGCTGGACCTGGGCTTGTCAAACACATCTCTAGTCTCTTCAAATCTTTTTTTAATTCTTTGTACTTGACGCTGAGACACATTAAAGGTGCCAGCCACCTCTGTAGTGGATCTGGTCTTTAATCAAGGCTTTGGTCACAGGGTCGATTTTTGGCATGTTGTCAGAGCTCAAGTTGCAGTTCAAGTGAAGATCTGGAGTGCTGGGTTTCTTTTTATACACACCCACTAATTAACCGATCATTTATAGAGCACAGGTGAGAATGTAAACTAGGATTGGGTGCATTAAATGACCAGGCGACAAAACTTTTGTCTTGCCAAAATCTGACCATTCTGTGTTCATTAAATGATCAATATTTCAGCATTGATGCCAATTTATTTTCTTAACCTAAACAACATTTGGGAGGGTTTCCGCTTTCAAAAGAGTAATTTATAAAACCAATCGATGGATTTAACGTCAGGTTATAAGCTTTTATTTACATAACATGGAAAAGTGACATAACTTTTGTTAGGGACTGTACTACTTTTCCAATATCTCTCCTCCCCTCTGATCAGGGGCTGGCTGGCAATTTTGCCTGGGGGCAATTACACAGCAGTGGCCCATGAGTTGTAGTGGTCAATTTTAACCTAAAAAGTGTAGAAAATTTGGCACATGAAGAAAAATGATGAAGTATTAGAAAAAATGTCCACATTAATAGATGTCCAATTCATACACATTAAAAATACATAGTAACATAATAACATAGTATTTAAGGTTGAAGGAAGACCTTAATTCCATCTAGTTCAACCCATAGCCTAACATGTTGATCCAGAGGAAGGCAAAAAAAAAACATGTGGCAACACTAAGCTCCACATTAAACCAAATAAATAGACCAATGTTTTGCAGCAGGTGGCAATGTAGCCCTCAACAGCTGTTAGAGGAACGGCCCGGGGGGCACATTTTCCCCTAACCCAATGGCCAGCCAGCCCTTGTCTCTGATAAATGTAAAGCCAGAACTGACTATCAAGGAAAAGGGAAGCAAAGAAAGATAGAAAACAAGTAGGTGGGAAGTAGTAAACTCAACATACCTTCACCTTTTTACACATTGCAGAAGATTGCATCAGTCATTGAAGGTTGACATGACCTCAGGTGTTATTGCATTGGCCTCCCCATAATGGATTAAAGTTTTAACATCACATATTATATCCAAGCAACATCCAAGCAAGAGGAGTGCAGCAGCCACTTAGGGTGATTTACAATAGAGATTATTTATCAGAGATATGGAGAAAAAGCCCTAAAACATCACTGGACAAATACTGCACACAGTAAGGCCTCGTGCACACATTGAGTATTTGGCGAGTTTTAGTAGCCAGCACCATGAGAGGGTGATAAATACAGAAGTGGTGACGTATTTCTATTATACATTTCCTCTGATTGTTTCACTCCTGGTTTTGGATTAACAAATTACTGAGGTACAAAACACTCACCAAATCCTTAACATGCATGTTGCCTAATACGGTGAAGTGAAGAAGATAAAAGTAGTATCCTGGAATAATACAGGTGAGAAAGAGAGATTGGGGAGATGCCAGTAGTATCAGTTTCAGACTGTGTGTACTGAGGTATAGCTGACATCTATCACTGTGGGGGTCAGATCTCATATTGTCCAGACATCTGTAGCATCCACTGCGCATGTTTAGGCCTGGTCTGGCATTACCTGCATTTGTCTGTCCAGCGCCATGGGAGCTGTTAAACATTCCAGGTGTGTTGTGTTTACGTAATGCTTTTAATGTATTTAGAGGCTGCTAGACATAATGTAAATAAAAAACATAGATTAGGACCTCCCTATTGAGATTTGCCGTGACGTTGACTGGGTGGCTCAAAGAATTGATCAATTCTTTTCTAAAAATCCTATTTTACATTAAAGCACAGTTTGAAATTAATATGTGCATTTGCACTTTTTGTATTGCATGCTGACCTCACGCAGTGCTGGCTCCCCCTCTTTGATGACATCTATGCTGCTGCATTTGAATTAGAATTATACATTTTATTTAATCTTTTCTAATACACAAAAAAACAGAAGAAAAACAGTGCAATAATTCTTATAGAAAGAAACTGAAATCAGTGTCAGGGTGTTTGCTAGTCTCAAGTGACTTACTGAGTGTTTTAATTTCTTGTGCAATTGCTTTTATGAAAGGAGAAATAATAATTTCTTAAAAATACAAAAGAAAATTTCCCAAAATCCAGAATTTTAACCACAACTGTCTTTAACCACAAAGTGTGCTTTTTGCAAACAATTTATAGTACTTAATTTTTTTACACAGCTGTCTTACTAGTTAACTGCACTTTATTATTTACAAAATTGTCTTACCAGTCCTGTGGCATATTGGTCCATATTTAAAGGTAGATGTTCAAGAATATGCAAAAGTTGATACAGTAAGTCCAGTAGGCACGGTACGCTTGATTGTTGCATATTTACTTAGTTGCATGGAAACAAAACATTCAGTATTTACATTTTCAACTGGTTAAACATATTCACCTAACTTGCTAACAGCAATTCCTGATGGACTGCACAGCCTTTGTCAGGGAGCATACTTTGAACAAGCTCCGCAGTCTCTACCTGAAGTCGCTCAGGGTGTGCGACTCCCCTAAGCACCATGGTAACCAGACCGCTCCCGGTATATAGGGCATTGACAGCGACATTACCAGAGCTACGGCTGGTGCTGCAGCTGGAGCTGTAGCTGGTGCTGCGGCTGAAGTTGCAGCTAGCGCTGCAGCTGCGCCCGCCGCGGGACCCTCCACCGGGTCTGACATCTTCCTCCCCCTAGTGAACCTCAGCCAGGCTCTTCGCTTCTGTGGGGTTATTAGTCTCCGGCTACTCAGGCGGGTTTGGGGCTCTCACTCCAGCCTCCTGCTCCCTGATGCATGACGTCAGAGCACAGGCTGAGCTTCTCTTCGCGCTTTTTCTAGGGTGCCGCCCACAATGGCACACCCCTTCTGCTTCCCGCATGCCTCGTGGCGCAGTGATGGTGACAGTCACACACAGTTCAATAAAGTTCACATCATACAGTACCCGGTGGCACTAGTCTACAGCATCTTGTTCGTGATGCCAAGTTGACACGCACCCCAGGGCCGTGGGATACTCAGAACTGGGCAACAGTTCTGCTGGAGAGTCACGGGGGTCGAGACCCGGTTCCATGACCCTGGTGGTGTCAATAAAAATTCAGGGATTATGGTTTTGGGAATTAAATCGTGACGCTACCAGTGGTGATCGGCTATGGATGGCTAATGCTGCGGTGCGGGACCTCTAGGGATGATAGTATAGCAGCTGTGATGGTGTCACTCCCAATGGGTGGAGCAGTTCCCCAGGGCAACCGTTAAAGTCTATGGCGGTGGTAGGCCGATGAGGTGCAGGACTGAGGTCACAGAATAACCGACGGACACAGAGTTCTCAGTCACCCTTTACATTTACTGTTGGTTCAAGGTGCACACGGGGACACAGACATCAGGTGGTTCAGTGAGTCCGGGCGGACTGGAAGCAAGTTTGGGATATCCTCACCCAGTGAGTTCTGAGGCCTCCCTGCTGAGCTCCTCTTTGTCGGACTTTGCTGCTGCCTGTAGCTAAACTGCAGCCCTCTCTTCCTGCTGACACGTCTCTCACACGCATGGCAGGCTGCTTGAGCTCTTCTCTGGCACCTCTCCTCTGGTTGAGGTCCTGGGATCTAGTGCACTGCTGTGCCTTCAGATGCTTGGTGTGGCCGAGAGACTTGTAATCTCCCATCCTCCAGTATTTGCTGCGGGGTCGTTAGTGCCCTCACAGCCACGGACTCCGGTGTCTGTTTGTGCCGCTCTGCTCTGGGGTGAGCCCATCCCTGGCTTCACTCCCCAAGCCCTTTCCTCGACTTCCTCAGACCCTCTCCGATGGGTCCCTAATGCTCACTCCTGTCCAGGGACGAGCCTGACATTGCTCCAGTCCCCAGGATGTCTGTCCTGTCCTAACTCTCATACATTCTAACTAACTTCCCCTCCAGACCAGAATTGATAGGGAAGCTCCCCTGAAACCGGGTTCAGAGCTGCTCCTTCAGGCCTGGAGTCAGGAAGAGTGTTGCATGCTGTGGGCGTACCTGATGTGAAGACCCCTGCTTGCTTCCAGGCATGACATCACCCCCAGAGGGAGATAATGCTATTGTGGTAACCAGACTCTGGGGTGCCACATGTCCCCTTAATCCAAGATTTATCTCTACAATTAAGGACGCATATAGTTCAGGAAACACATCAGAGGGTCTATATGGAAGCATGCCTGTTATCTTTTAAGCAAATGCACATATAAAGAAAACTAGTTTTTAATTAAATCTTGGAAGTGCCAGTTTGTATTAATTTTCTATTAATTGAATTCTACTCGATTTTGAAATAATGCAGATTTTTTGTAATTCACTTCTGTATAGATTAGACATAAAAGTGACAATTAACTTGCCAGATCTCTCATTGCCGCCTATGGAAGGGCTGTAGTCCAGAGACAAGAAAGTCGCCAAGCAGATTCAAATCTAGGAGGTCAGGAAAAGGACAAAAACAGGATTTGTTAGGGTACCTTTACAAGCGGCAACTTTTCTAGAAATTTCACTGGCAACTTACTGGTTGCAGTGAAATCAATTGACACATTGTTCTATCTTGTTGCTGTGTACAAATGGAACAATGTCGCCATGATTTCACTGCAACCAGTAAGTTGCCAGTGAAATTCCTAGAAAAGTTGCCGCGTGTAAAGGTACCTTTAGAGTAGTAGGGAACCAGGTCAAAATCAAGATGGCAGCAAAGTCATCAGGCAAGAGAAGTGTCCAAAAAATAGACTAAGGTAAAACAGGAAAGACACAAATACATGGCAGAAGACTAGCCAGGGAAGCTACAAGCTATTTCAGGCAGCTTCCAGCAGAAAGCCAAAGGCATTAGTAAGATATGGTGCTTTCCAATAGGCTGAAGCTTGGAGTTGATTACTTCAGCTGGACAGCACGCACATCTACTTTGTCAGACTGTGAAGTACTGCAGGTCCCAGCCCCTCAAACCTTAGTGGCAGTGTGACACATGTGTTCTCCAGAGTTTCTGGCACAGACTTGTCCTCTATCACCACCACCTACAGATTGTATACAGTGGTGCCTGGTGACAGAGGCAGCTGTCATAGAAGGTTCTGGTGGGGATGTGTCACGTAAAAGTAAATGACTGCATCGGTTAAAAATGATTTCTTTTACATCTAACATGACCAAACATTATAAATGGCAAATAAATGCCCTCCTCTGGTTCCCACCAGTACCATCAGATGTCCCCCTTGCCCTCTCCGGCAGCCTCCAAAATGGCAGATGTGACTGGCAAAAAATGCCGGCCCATCTTGATTTGTCTCCCATCTGACACATCAGATGGGAGAGAAATGTCCTTTCCTGACCCTGCTTACCCCCCTGCCTCCAGTAACCCTCCCTATCTCCTCCATTCACCTGTCCCATCCCATCGGTACCTTACGATCCAATGCTGACTTTCCTCCTCCGCATCTTCTGCCCTGAAGATGGTGGGCCCCTTCACAGAGCAGTCTCTGCTATATCAGTAGGATCATGAGAAAGGACCTCAGTAAGATCATTACATGTCATGATCCTCAGGTTACACAGCGGGCAAGTGTGGTCCTATTATTATCTCCCATGCATGCTCTGGAGATGACCGTGGGATGACAGTTATCCCCTGTGTGACCCGAGGATCCTGAGCTGTAATGACCTCAATTAAATCACTGCAGCTCAGTCTCCTGGCAGGGATGCCCCCATACGCTGTAAGCCTAGGGTCACACTTGGAGGGTGACCCACGTTTAACGTGAACTAAACACACTAAACGTGCACTTAACGTGCACTTAACGTGCACTTAACGTGCAATTTAACGTGCACTAAATGCTGAGCAGAGTCTGCAGTAGCTCTGCTAAAGCGCACTTTCTGGAGCTCTGTGTGTGGCCGCATCCAAGGTAAACTACGGGTTATTATGGAGTAGCGTTGCCTATCAGCACTTGTCAGTAATGCTATCCGCTACTGCAGACTCTGCTCAGCGTTTAGCGCTCACGTTAAACGTGGGTCACCCTCCAAGTGTGACCCTAGCCTAAGATACATTCGTAGAAGGACCTCCTACTGGATTACTTTGGATTTTTTTGGTAACAATAATATTTTTTTCAATAAATTGGGAAAGAGGGTTTTTGTTGGGGAGTGTTTTTCCAAATAAATGTTTTTGTTGGTTTTATTTGTGTCCTCACTGATTTGGTTAGTAATGTCAGATATCTGATTGATGCCTCATTATTTCTAACCTCACTTGATGCCAGTGGACATTATGCAGCTGGCATCAACTCCAAAAACCATTAACTCGACTACCAACGCACTAGGGCAGCAGGAAGAGCTGGGGTGAAGCGCCAGGCTTGGTGCATATTATGGTGGTGCCATGTCTAGGGTGCCTGCAGCTGGCTATTTGTAGGCTGAGGAGGGAAAATAACCATGGCCCTCCCCACACTGAGAATACCAGATGGTAGCTGTCAGCTTTATATTGGCTGATCTTCCAAAACGGGGGAACCCTACACCGTTATTTTTTAAAATAATTTATTTATAAATAAATAATTTTAAAAAAAATAGCATGAGATAACCTCTGTTTTCTAATTACCAGTGAAGGTAAGGCTACCAGCTGTGGTCAGCAGGCTTTAACCTAGCTGGCAATCAAAAATCGGGAACCCCACCTCGTTTTTTCACTAATTATGTTTATTTTGTGTGAATACAAGGTTAAACACCCATTAGTGCTCAATGAAAAACATTATAAAGTGCACGCTTTCAATATATAGTTTGGGTGGGCCATTATATAGCTGTTTAACAATTGCCTATTTATATCTACACTATATAGCTATCCTAGTTTTTTAGAGTATGTAAAAGATTATGTAAATAACCCATTGTGTGTGCAGTCTGCATGCGGTCCATGTGTCGCGTATTTTTTTTATTTTTATATTGGATTTTTTTAACGTAACATTCGGTAGGATAACATAGCATAGGACAGAGGTTCCCAACTCCAGTCCTCAAGGCACACCAACAGTGCAGGTTTTCAGGATTTCCTTAGAAATTGGAATCATCCCCAGTGCAGGTGATTCAATTATCACCTGTGCAATACTAAGGAAATCCTGAAAACCTGCACTGTTGGCGGCCCTTGAGGACTGGAGTTGGGAATCACTGGCATAGGATATAATATCCACAATGACACTAAAAATGACTAAAAGTACAGATACAAATCCTTCTTGTTAGGCAACATGTCCGCGTAGCCTTTAAAATAGTATATAGATACATAAATCGATCTCAGTCAAATGTCTTGTAACACAAATTTTGGGGAAATAATAAGGCTAGGGTCACACTTGGAAGGAACAATCCAGTAACCAGATCCATTACTGGATCCGGTATTAGATTGTGCCTTCATACTAATTTGCAAGTTAAAATGCAACCCTCATTCCGGATCTGAATGCATTAATGCATCCGGTTTTAGAATGAGGATGTTTGCAATTTTAAAAACCGCATCCGGTACCGCAATTTACATTTATGTACCATGCGGTACCGGATCCGGTTCCCATAGGCGCCCATTTAAAAAAAAAGCATCTGGTTTTGCAACCGCTCCGAAAAATGCAGCCTGCATTATTTTTACCGCAGGCTGCAAAACCGGATGTGGTAACCGGATTGCATTAAGTGCAACCCGGTTTTTACATTGGAGCCTATGGCTTCGGATTCGGATACAGTTTTGAGCATTTTTAATGCTCAAAACCAGATCAGGATCTGCAAACCAAACCGCAAATGTGACCCTAGCCTAAGAGAAAGAAGAGACAAGCTGAATGCCTAGAAGGGTAATAGGGGAAGGAACAGAATCTCTTTTAAGGTAACTTTACACGCCGCCACTGCGTGGTAGCAACTGCCTGGCAATGGGATTTTTGTGACTGTTGCCTTGAAATTGCTACGAAGTGGCGGCGTGTAATTTGGGAAAGTGATCGGGTTCCTCGCAGTTGCTTCGGGTAGCTGTTTCCGAGCCGTGTTCTAAAACCCAAGGCAACACAAAGGCACAATTGCCATGGTAGTGGCGTGTAAACGGGGGACAGGGATGGAATCTGCGTCACCTAGTGATTTCCTCGGGGCGTGCCCCAGCGTGCTGGGTACCGCGCCCCATCAGATTTGATTGGTGGGGCTACTGTGTAACCATTGGCTGTCCCTTCACAGGGCGCCATATTTAAAGAGCTGACCATTCACACTACACAATTGCAATGGCGTCATGTATTAGCCAGCCTTCCTGCGCAGGCTGCCCAATCATGACACTTTTGCATTGTCCAATCACTGTGTTAGCGTCACGGAATACACAACTCCATCACACATATGTTTTGGCGCCGTAGAACATGTACGCCCACATTCCCCTACAGATTGCGGTGTGTGAAGGGGTGGCGGGATTCAACAGGCAGTTATCCGCAGGATCTGTGGGAACTTCCGAGGAACCACGATACCTTCAGTTGACAATGCAATGGCGGCATGTACATGCGGTATCGGCGATCGTTAGCAACCGTTAAAAATGTGCACGTACTGTTGATAACGGTTGCCAGGGATAGTGGCAGCGTGTAAAGGTACCTTTACTGTATTTTGCATAGTCAAGCGTGTCATTCTATGGTGTCTATGCTGTATCTTTAACAGATATTATAAATCTGTAATATTTCCCAAGGCCCTTAACTTCCCACTCAGATCCTCCAGACAGTACCATTCTGTGAGGCGGAAGGGACTGATCATTCTCGATATTTCGTGAGGGCTATAGTGAAAACCATTGAATGTTTTCCACAGTGGAAATACTTTCTCAGCAGATTTTTCCTTACTCCTTTCTGCCTCTGAGTTGGTCAACAGGGTAGGGGGTACTCGGATACCCGGACAGAGGGTACACTTCAGTGGGGATCACGCCTGGTCGGTTCCCGGTTCCTTGCCCTGGACCCTCAGTGGTGGGGTGCGGGTGATGATGATGGGGGATTTGTAATGTGACGCCACCTGTGGTACCTGGTAATAGGGTTACCAGCGCTGCGGCCGGCCGCTGAGGTGATGGAAATGCAGCTTTGGTAGTACAGCTCCCCACAGGTGGAGCTTTACCTCAGGGCAGCGGGGTGGATGAGGGGAGTCATAGTCCTCACCTCTGTGATGCTGTAGAGGCTCTCCCGGCGACAGACGAAAGGAGAACAAACACCAGATCTGTTCAAACAGTTCTTTACTTGCACTAGTTGTAATCAGTACATGTTACAGTCTGGGTAAACCAAGGGCCGTAGCCGCGGATCTTGGAGGTTTTTCCAGAGACTGGCAGAGGTGCCCTTAATATGGTGTTCCTGGTCCTGTTGCTTTCTCTCTCTGTGCTTCCCCCTCGTGAGTCAAGTCTCTAGTTCCTCAGGTCTGTTGCCTAAAGTCTCCTTACTTCTTGGTGTCATGAACCCAGCTGCAAGACCGATGTTGGACTTCTTGAGGGGTGCTGTGGCTCCCTTGTGTCGGGCCCACAGCCTGCCGGTCTGCGGTTAGGGGTAGACCGTAACTACTGCCTCAGTTCCGGTATTCCGGTGATGACCTGGGTCTCCAGCTGGCTCCGACCAGTCCTGATGTGGACCCTTCTACGTCTGGGTCACCCCTCTCCTAAGAGGTGCCCTCCTGTCACAGTCGCAGGGTCCCCTGCGTCCGTCTTCCTTGCTGTCTCACACCGTCTGCCTGACACTAACTGTCACTCTTTGTCTCCCACTCATCTAGGCTCCACCCCCTGGGACCTACTGAATATACAGTCCCCTGTACTAAGGTGGCCTACTATATGGGTGTTGGGTGCAGACTCTGTAGGTTTCTCCATATCCACGGCTACGGAGGCACTACACCTTCTGTTTGGGGTGCAGTACCTCCCTGTGGCACCTTGCCATAGGGGCGCCAAACACCCCCTGGTTAAATACACTCGTCCGCGAGTGTTACAACCAAACCGGGTTTGACCTAAGCTTTTTATTCACATATTAACCGGATAACTTTTAAACATGAACATAACTAAACAATGATTATTTTGTCTTCCTTTGCGGGAGGCGCTGGGCTTCAAACGTTGCAAATAAAACATTTACTTCTAGTTTACATTGGCCCAACAGGGCCGGGTCTTTAACTTTCAAGTTCAATCAGGCTTTTAAGTTAGGACAAAAGTTCACATTTATGTTCACATGATTCTGTCCAAGTGCTGCAAGAAAAACACAAAAAAAATTTAATTTTATACACTGATACACCATACCAGGGTGATCTCTTCAGTCGTTGCTTCTGCTGACACGGATTGCGTGCCACCCCCAGGGTCCAGCATAGCGTTCATATGTTATGACATCACACCAATATAGATCCCGGTCCGGGTGGCCTTGCGCAACGTGGGACTCCACATCCCTTCTGCCCACGAATACCTTTGAGTAGAGGCCTTCCTCCCAGGCAAAGCCGTACCCGGTTCCCAGGTTAAAGACTGTAATGACCCCTTTTTGCGCTGCTCAAGGGGTTGTGGTGGCTGAGTACGGGCAAAAGCACTGGTTTGGCGAGTCTCCACCATGCCTCTCATCGCCTCTGCCGCTCAGCTTGATCATCCCGAGCAGACTGCGTAAACCAGGCCTTCTAACGGGTTGCCAGGAACGCTTGGTGTCAGTCGAGGGTTGGATCGCTCTCATTACTCCTGCACCGACCCACACCATTGGTTGTCTAGCCCTCCATAGCTCGCGGGACCCGGCTTCCTCTGTGCCACCGACTGCTCCTTCCTCCTCCCAATCCTCCTCCCACCCGACGCTGACTTTGCCAACAAGACGTTCATCTTTCTCCTCCACGGTCAGGTCAGGCTCCTCAGGAAATCGGATGAGATCCTCCTGCTCAGCAGCCTCCTCTTCTCCGGGCTCGACTGTGGTCGGTGCTGCTGGTTCAGGGGCTTCGGCGTTGGATGCATCAGGTTCTGTGGGGACATAACCCTCACGGCTACCAGGTGCTCGGTTTCTGTTGCTGCCGTCACTCCCGGTTCCAGGTCTGGCCTGGATGCCCGCCGCTGCTCCATACGCCGATTTAACTTAAGGACGATCTCTGCACTCCAATGCCGGATGGTCTCTTGGAGTCGAACCTGCAGATCCCGCAGTGCTGCTCCCCAGAAGGCGATGTCCTCACCCTCAGTCTCTAGGGTGGGTACTCCCTGGGCAGTATGGACAGCTTGGATGTCCTTCTCAACCTCCTGAATTAACTCTCTGAGTCTGGGGACTGCCATCTTTACCAGACTGCACATGGGTAACGGGTCCAGAGTCTGACAATGTCTCTTGTTCTGCCCACCGGCCGCACCCTGTTTTCCTTTTATAGTCCCGAGCTGGTGAGGTCCGGTCCTCAACCCGCCCCCTTGATTGTTTGATGGCAAGGGGGGCGGGGAGACACTTTGGCGCCTCTTGCATGGCGCTACTGACTTGAGGGGCCAAGGCACGCCCTTGGGCCAGCACATAGTCTGTTACATATGCAGATTCACTCAAGGGGAAAAGTCTAGTCAATCAGCCTCGAGTGTTTTCGGAGCCAGCCACTGCACTTCGTCAATCCTCGGGAGAGTGGAGGGGCAGGACTTATCTTCGCGCTTTTCAGCCGCGCAGCCTCGACGCTCTTCACACTCAGTGGAGAAGTAATGACGGTCCAAATTTACAGTTTACAGAACAGTCAATAAAGTCCAATTTAAGCACACAGTACCCGGTTTTACCCGGTGTTTTACAGTACAAGCACAGTGGATGGATTTACAGAAATCCCATGTGTTTGGTTTCTATGCAGCGTTAACAGACCTACACAGATTTTGGGCACAGGTGTCTGAGTTCACCCGTCGAGATTCCCGGTGTCCCCGCAGGAGAGGAGACACAGTGTCCAGGACTAATGCTCACTATACCCCTGTATAATATCCTTGAAGGGTCTAGTTTCCAAAATGGGTAAGTTGTGGAGGGTTTCTGCAATTTAGGCACCCTAGGGGCCCTGCAAATGTTACGTGGTATTTCAGCTTTTCCAAAATTAAAATATTCCTCCTTCCACTCAGAGTCCTCCCGTTTGCCCAAAGAGTGGTTTTTGACTACATGTGAGGTATCTCCGCACTCATAAGAAAGTGGGTAAAAAAGTGTTGGGTCCACTTTTTGGTGTTACCTCTTGTAAAAGTGATATATTTGGTGCTAAGGCAACATTTTAGTGAAAAAGTACCTACAGTGCCTACAAGTAGTATTCAACCCCCTGCAGATTTAGGTGGTTTGATAAGATGCCAATAAGTTAGAGCCTTCAAATTGCAAACGAGAGTAGGATTTATTAACAGAAGCAGAAATCTTACACACCAAAAAGTTATGTTGCTCAGTTGAATTTTAATAAATTTTAAACATAAAAGTGTGGGTCAATTATTATTCAACCCCTAGGTTTAATATTTTGTGGAATAACCCTTGTTTGCAATTACAGCTAATAATCGTCTTTTATAAGACCTGATCAGGCCGGCACAGGTCTCTGGAGTTATCTTGGCCCACTCCTCCATGCAGATCTTCTCCAAGTTATCTAGGTTCTTTGGGTGTCTCATGTGGACTTTAATCTTGAGCTCCTTCCACAAGTTTTCATTTGGGTTAAGGTCAGGAGACTGACTAGGCCACTCCATCACCTTGATTTTTTCCCTCTTGAACCAGGCCTTGGTTTTCTTGGCTGTGTGCTTTGGGTCGTCGTCTTGTTGGAAGATGAAATTACGACCCATCTTAAGATCCTTGATGGAGGAGCGGAGGTTCTTGGCCAAAATCTCCAGGTAGGCCGTGCTATCCATCTTCCCATGGATGCGGACCAGATGGCCAGGCCCCTTGGCTGAGAAACAGCCCCACAGCATGATGCTGCCACCACCATGCTTGACTGTAGGGATGGTATTCTTGGGGTCGTATGCAGTGCCATCCAGTCTCCAAACATCACGTGTGTGGTTGGCACCAAAGATCTCGATCTTGGTCTCATCAGACCATAGAACCTTGAACCAGTCTGTCTCAGAGTCCTCCAAGTGATCATGAGCAAACTGTAGACGAGCCTTGACATGACGCTTTGAAAGTAAAGGAACCTTACGGGCTCGTCTGGAACGGAGACCATTGCGGTGGAGTACGTTACTTATGGTATTGACTGAAACCAATGTCCCGACTGCCATGAGATCTTCCCGCAGCTCCTTCCTTGTTGTCCTTGGGTTAGCCTTGACTCTTCGGACAAGCCTGGCCTCGGCACGGGAGGAAACTTTCAAAGGCTGTCCAGGCCGTGGAAGGCTAACAGTAGTTCCATAAGCCTTCCACTTCCGGATAATGCTCCCAACAGTGGAGACAGGTAGGCCCAACTCCTTGGAAAGGGTTTTGTACCCCTTGCCAGACTTGTGACCCTCCGCGATCTTGTCTCTGATGGCCTTGGAATGCTCCTTCGTCTTTCCCATGTTGACCATGTATGAGTGCTGTTCACAAGTTTGGGGAGGGTCTTAAATAGTCAGAAAAGGCTGGCAAAAGAGATAATTAATCCACACATGTGAAGCTCATTGTCCTTTGTGCCTGAACTACTTCTTAATACTTTAGGGGGACCAAACAGAATGCTGGTGGTTTGAGGGGTTGAATAATAAATGACCCTCTGAATTAACTTTTAACGCTTTAAAAAAAAAAAAAAAAAAAATTAAAAAATCTTTTTGGCTGCAGTGCATTTCCCACTTCCAGGCTGATCTACAGTCCAAATGTCACAATGCCAAGTTAATTCCACATGTGTCAACCAGCTAAATCTGCAGGGGGTTGAATACTACTTGTAGGCACTGTATGTGTTTAAAATGCTCACTATACCCCAATATGAATTCCTTGAGGGGTCTCTTTTTCAAAATGGGGTGTGTTTGGAGAGTCTCTGCTCTTTAGGTAGATTAGGGGTCCTGCAAATATGACATGGTGCCTGCAAACTATTTCAGAGAAATTTGTATTCCAAATTTCAAATATCGCTCCTTCCCTTCCAAGCCCTCCCATTTGTAAAAACAGAGGTTTCTGTTCTGACATGTGGGGTATCAGCATGTTTAGAAGAAACTGGATAACAAATTTTGATATCCATTTTCTCATGCTATTGTGGTGCCCCACTGGTCTGGATGCCACGAGGGGTACTGCACCCAAGCTACGGGTGTGGTCCTCCTGTAGACGGGAGATGGGAGATGGTTGATATAGGAACCCCAGCAAACACCCAACAGGTAGACCCTAGTTAGAGACGTGGGTGGACCCGCTGAAGGGAAGACCCAATCCAAGGGAGGAGAATAGGGCAGAGAAGTATGGGTGGGAGGTAGAAGGAGTAGTTCAGTTTCTGTTTGGAGTGACACAGAGAACAGCTAGAATGTAGAGCACAGAAAGCGAGAAGTCGAGTCAAGTGAGAAGGAGAAGGAGAGACAGAGAAGCGGTGTGAAACTGAATAGCAGGGGACTTGAGCAGCTGAGGCTCATCTTGGGAACGGAAAGGAAGGAACCCTGGGGGCACCAGCGGAGCTGAAGCAGCCCATACACCGAAATCTGGGACTGGTGATGGCAGACAGAGGGGTTTGGTCAAGAGACAGGGACCGGACCTGAACACATCACAGGAGTCCAATACCCGAACTGTTGATTCAGAGGCCACGAGCTTCATAGGAGCTGTGGCTCACACCTGGCGCATTCCCCGAGAAAGCAGCTGGACAAGGGTCCGGGAACAAGGTACCAGTCATCCACTAAGACACACGGCTGCCGGATCAGGGCTCTGCGGACAGAGGCGCTAAGAGGAGCGCTGAAGAACCAGACCAGAGAGGAAAAGACAAGTACACTACCGAGGATCTCATCCTTGCCACCCTGATCTCTTAAAGACTACAAAGGCTGGAGCTGAGAGAGTTTAACATCCATGACCTGTTGAAACTTGAAGCATGCTGTGAGTAAACCCAGGTACAGAGTTGCAGGACTGTGTGAGACTGTGTTATTTGCGCGACAACCAGATTTGAAGGCCAGTGAGCAAGGTAATGAGGCCTAACTTTAACCCCTGCCTGCCGGAGATATCCGATTACTCCATTCGCTGTCCTGAGGACCCGCTCCTCCCATGGGGAGAAACTTCATCCCAGCTGCCTGTCCATCATCCCCAGAGGTCCTGCAGCAGCGGCGGCTACCCATAGCTGCAAACCACGGGTGGCGTCACGAACAATTCTCCCTTTAAACCACCCTATCCCTATAACATCTCCCAAGAACTCCTTGACACTGAACCCAGGGTCTCGGAGCCGGGTCTCGACCCCTGTAACTCCCAAGAAGCACTAAAGCCTGATTCTGAGTACCCCAAAGCCCTGGGGTGCATCACTATCCCTTGTAAATGTTAATGAATTGATGCTAAATCATAGATATAAATAGCAAATCTCTATGCCAAATCAATTTAAAAAAACAATAGTAAGAAGATGGAGCAGCTAAGACCATTTCCAGCTGGTTTTTAATTGCACTACACAGGCACATAAACCTCATCCCTGCAGTATATTCCACATACAGTGTTAGAGTAGGACCCGGTAAGTTTGAGAGCACTTTGGCGTAGTTAGCGGGCTCTTTGCAGTGACGTCAGTGATGAAGCTAAGTCTCTCAATTCATTTATTCCAGTACAGTATTTACTGAGTTCATTTTTCACACATGCATTTCTTAGCTGCACAGACAATCCTGCATTTCATGTATCAGCCATTTAGCTCTTTCCCTAGCATTTTGTGTTCAGTGTTGCGGCAAACTTACTCCCTTTATTGCATACACATTTTTTTGCCTGCACCTGCACATTAAGGTGATGCCAGTCATTTAAATTATATATTGTGATACTACAACGTCTATATGGTAAGCATCAATTGGTGTATCAAATTATGATCTTTGTAGCGTTTCTATTTTTACTTCTATGACATTATCTACAATCGACCAATCAGAACTCACTAGCGAGCACGAATCGGAGCTGAGGGGGCATGGTAAAGCACACCTAGGTGGCTTCAGTGTCAAACACCACGCCCCTAACATAGGTGTGAGTCATCAAATTATCTGCTGTGTGACACGTCTCCAATGACTAGGGAGGTCGTTATGCGGGTCCGTATCGTTGCTGCATCGTTGAGCAGATTTGCCTGTTTGACTGCTCACCAGCGACCACGTATCGATGCACCAGCAATCCCAGGCCAGGTCGAATCTCGTGGTCGTGATCGCTGGAGAGTTGCAGCATGTAAAAGGGCCTTAAAACTTGCAGAAAATTCCAAGGTTGCTTAAGGTACCCTATAAGGGTACCTTTACACTCGGCAACTTTTCTAGGAATTTCACTGGCAATTTGCTGGTTGCAGTGAAATCATGGACACATTGTTCTATCTTGTTGCTGTGTACAAAAGGAACAATGTCTCCATGACTTCACTGCAACCAGTAAGTTGCCAGTGAAATTCCTAGAAAAGTTGCTGCGTGTGAAGGTACCTTAATATGATTCTTGGCAAGTTCATATAGCTGTTTTTTCTTGTAGTGTTTCCATGTGCAAATTTATTTTTAAAATGATTATGACAAGTATATTTTAACACTTATTCAAGTACAGTCAAATGTACAAGTCTACTGAGAACTATTTTGAATAACTTGTTTCAGCACCATATCCACAACTGAAGACAAGGCTTTTTGGAGTATTTAGTTATTCATTAGATAATTACATTTTGACATGGACAGAATTGAAGTCAACACTTCACAAATATATTCACCTTTTTATAGTTATTGCCAGCTATATTGTAAATATATTTAACCGTAAAAATGTTCAGAGGCAAATCATTGTGCCAAATTTTATCTGCAGTGTGTGAATATACGCCAAGCCAGGAAATGTACTATTTACAGAAAGCAGCAGTAATGTGTTAGAGGAGGAATTAAGAAATAGAACTATTTCGACACATTTTTATAAGTTGAAGAACATGCTATTTCTTTATTGAAGGCTATTTAATGATACTCTTTACATCACATTTCCAGGCTGTCAGCCAGATAGAAATCAAACCATACTGTATATGTCTGTAAACAGTCCCTTGTTCTTTTTTAAGTCATCAGGAAAACTCCTTCTGGCCGCCCATAGACAGCTGGTAAATGATCTTCAAACAAATGTCATAGTTTCCTGACAATGTCTGCAAATTGCTTCAGCTAATGTAGATGAATTGTTGCACAATTATGTAAATCTTGCATTTATGGCAGCCAGTAAACAAAAGCAGAGTTCTTATTCTAAAATCTGTAACATGTGCAGGTATTCCATCTACAGAGTACAAGAATTTAATATTATAATTATTTATTATCATAGCACTATTTATTTCATGGCACTTTACAAGTGAAAAGTGGTTTACACAATAGAGACAAGCACAATATTCATAAACAATAGAAGACTCCGAGAGATATGGAAGGAGAGAGGACCCTGCCCATGAGGGCTCACAGTCTACAAGGGATGGGTGAGGATACAGGAGAAGAGAGGACACGGCCCATGAGGGCTCACAGTCTACAAGGGATGGGTGAGGATACAGGAGTAGAGAAGACACTGCCCATGAGGGCTCACAGTCTACAAGGGATGGGTGAGGATACAGGAGAAGAGAGGACACTGCCCATGAGGGCTCACAGTCTACAAGGGATGGGTGAGGATACAAGAGGAGAGAGACCCTGCTCACAAGGACTCAAAGCCTACAAAAATGTAAGGAGAGTATATTTTATATATGAGTTATTACATTTTCAAATAGAACCTTCCAGGAGAGTTTACTACTGTAACTGTTGGTATAGCTGTATTGGCTCTTGAAAAAACATGAAAGAACTGATAAAAAGTTATACCTTTGTTTATGCAAATTGTACCTTCAGAGAGAAAGAAGACGAACTCTAGAGCCACCTACTGAAAGTAGCAATCCTAAATGTCAAAATCAGCCATTTAACTTGCAATATGACATAGGATTAAAAAGCAAAATCAGGACCTCAATTTGCAGACCCCTTATAAAATTTCCAAATTTAACAAAGCATATTCCCCATTATGCTGGAAGGGATGTGGTAAAAAAGGGGATTTGGGTCACGTGTGGTGGTGGTGCCCCAAGATAGGAGAATTCCGTAATCGAGTGTCAGACTTAATCAGGACTTTGATATGTTTCCCTTTAACTCCAGAGGGGCCCTTGACAGTCTTAAATATTGTGTTAGATATTCTTCCCCCAAACTTAGTTCAAGTAATAACCCATGTTTTGATAGCGACTTGTCAGAGCTTGGCAAGGCACTGGAGGGAAGCTTCTACTCCCACACAGGAGGAACTCATTGTTAGGATAAATTCCCACTATCTACATGTAGATAAAGTAAAGTATAAGAACGAGTCAGTCACCAGTGGGAGATTTGGGAGACTTCTGGATTGGCGATAGCTCACACTTAGGATGGTCTTAATATTTTTCCTGGTTGAAACTAGGCTTCTTATAATTAGATTGGTATACTTATATTTTTTATATTATAATATATATAATATACATAATATACATATTATAATATATATTATATTCTATTTTAAATATTTAAAACAAAGCTCCTAAAGCTTATTCCCCTCCCCCATCACTATCCATTAATTTACCTATTGAGTCCAATCCTGGCTGCCCCCTCCCTTCTGTGTGGTCCTTTCTTTCTCTTCCCTCTCCTATAATATCCAGTCTGGAATTGGTTTACACTGGTGGTGATTATTTGACCATGACTGTTATATTGATATAAATTGTGTAAAAAAGTTATATATGTTGTTAAAAGATTTATTTGAATAAAAAGATTATTGTTTTTAAAAAAAAAAGAACCTCAATTTGCAGACATGGTGTTTCAAGGTATATGACCCTCATAAGTGCAAAGTATGAAATCTGATTTAGCTGATTTGACTGATCCCCAGTCTTAAGGCCCCGTTACATGGTATGAGATCGTGAAAACATGTTTTGGAGGGCACGGCCTCCTTTTTCAACCTTAAGAAAGGAGGCCGTGCCCTCTGAAACATGTTGGTGTGATGCTACAGACTGACATCGCACAGGCCCCGCACTAGCACCGCCTAGCACTGTCACATGACCACTACGTCACTGTGACGCTCGAACAGCTGACCGGAAGCGCGAGGTCCACCGCTAAGACACACAAACCTCGGCGGCAGACAGGAGGATCTGTGGCGTCCTGATCAAATGCCCAGATCACAAACCAGAGCAAACGACAGGGGAAGTGAGGAGGGGGACAATACAGTGCATAATGAAGTAAGTACCTAAACAGTTGTGCTGATATCAACCAATGAGACAGATGACAGATAAGAACTGAGACATGAGTATATGTTATGGTACCTTTACACGCCGCGACGGCAGGCTGGATACATCGCGCTACTTCACGTGCACGAGCACGCTCAAACGGCTACAAACGGTGAACGCATCTCCTTTACACGCCGCGACAAGGTGCGCTACGCCACGCTACATCTATAGCTAGCTACATCGCCGGGTGTCTCAAGTAGCCAGCTGTAGCTTAGTGTACCCGCTTCACACGCCGCCACCACAGGGTGAGTGGGAGCAACAAAGGCAGGACGTAAAACACAATAGGCGTGCCACAGTCCTGTACGCCGCGCCCAAACCACAACCATTGGCCAACACTACGGAGTTGTGATTGGGCACGACGGAAAGGGCGGATGGCCGAGACGTGACGTACCAGTGAGGGGAGTGAAGCACGGAATAAGCGGTTGTGACATGGCGGAGTGTGGCGAATGCATCTAAACCGATGGTAAAGCATCACCCAGGAGCGGTGGCAAGTCATCTACCCAGTGTGCATAAAAGTAGCGGTGCCGGGGCTATGTGTACGTAGTACAAGTGTTTGCCCTGTCACGCACGATCAGCGCTTGTGACAGCGGCGTGTGTAGATAGCGGCGAGGTGCGTTTCTGCGACACACATGAGCGGCTTACAACACACAGTATGTGCGTTCTCTGTGTACATTGTATGTATCTATCTCTGGCAACAGATGTGAATGTAGTGGAACTGCTCCGTAGCAAACCTGTGAAAGATCTGTGTGACAGTGTATTAGAAAACACCTGAGAAGAATATGTCCTGCATCAATGTGCTGTGTGCAGGTGACCCTCTGCCTAGAACAAAAGAAAGGCTCATGTACGCACAATGGCCACAAACACTGTTAGCCAAAAGACTGGGAAAAAAACATGGCTACCCACACATATTGTCTGCACAATCCCAGCCAATAGGTGGCTATGACATCCCAGGCCCCCCACCATAAACTTCATCACATTTCCCTCCTCCACCAAGTAAACAGGCTCACACATTTGTTTGGATCCAAAAAAGTATTTAATAAATCAAAATCATTCATCGTGACCTTGGATTACATATTGTAACCAAAAATACATCCAAATAAAAACAACAAATAAAGTGCATGTCACAATCTGCCAACACATTGCAGAGAGAGCAAATTGAACCCACATTGGAACCTGTGGAGCAGCAAAAAAAATTTCAAACAACATAAACTAACTAACTAACTAACTAACTAAACATCATGCACATTAGGAAAAAAAAAAAAAAAAAAAATGGTCAACACAAAAGAAAAGGGGTGCAGCCACCCTGCTGTCACCTCCATTGCAAAGTTAAATAAACCTCCCAGAACCAGCCAAACTACATGGCCTGGTCCTGCCAGCTCACTGCACCAGACCCATTGAAGTAGGAGCAGTAAGCGTCTCTACTGTCCCTGGCCTCCTGCCAAGTGCGGCCATGGCTCTGCGGCTGGAGTGGCACAATCACATGGCCCTCATCACGCCAAGACCCTGGACGGAGCTCCCCTGTTGTAGCGTCTGCATGATCTACATAACCTCCTGGCGTGTATGATTGCCTATCCCTACGACGCAGGAAGTTATGCAGCACACAGCAGGCCACCACTACCGCGTCAATAGACTCCGGTTTCATATGCATAGCCGTATGAAAAACCCGGAATCTATTCGCCATTATCCCAAACGCATTTTCAACTACACGGCGGGCCCGGGATAGCCGGTAGTTGAAAATGCGTCTCTCAGAAGTAAGGGCCCTCTGTGGATATGGCCGCAGTAGGTGCTCCTGAAGTGGGAATGCTTCATCCGCCACAAACGCAAAGTTGAGATGTTCGGTCGTGTGGTCATTTGAGGGTAAGTTTAGCCCACCATTCCCTAGTAGTGTTGCCAAGGAGCTTCGGGCAAACACACCCCCATCTGAGTTGCGACCGTTCATTCCAACATCCACGTAGAGGAACTCATAGTTGGCATCTACTACAGCCATGAGGATTATACTACAATACCCTTTGTAATTGAAAAACAAAGAGCCAGAGTTGGCAGGTTTGGTAATCCTCACGTGCTTACCATCCAATGCCCCGCCACAGTTGGGGAAGTTCCACCGGGTTTCAAACCCTCGGGCTACTTCCAGCCATTCTGTGGCTGTTTCTGGCATTTTCATGTAGGCTGGCTGCAGAGCTCTCCAGATGGCCCAACACGTTTCAGGGATCAGGCGGCTCAGCAGGGGCAGGGAGACACGTGACATGTATGTGAGTGATGTCATGGACTGCCCTGTAGCCAGGAACCGCAAAGTGATCGCCAACCGCTCAGCAGGTGATACTGATGGGCGCATTATAGTGTCCTGACGCGCTATCATTGGCCCTACACGCTCCAATAGGAAGGTGAAACAGTCCTCGGGCATACGGAGATAGTTTCGGTAATCATCAGGACAGTTAATCTCCAGCTCCCGCAACAGCTGCATGTGGCCCCGGGTTTCCAGCCTGAGAAGCCAATCACGGGTCCACAACCGCCGCTGTCTGCGCCTCATCAACCTTTCATACCGATCCTGATACCACATTTGCTCTTCCACCAACGCAAGAGCCACGATAACATTGCGGTCATGGATATTCTGCATCCTCAATATCAGCACCTGAAGATGAGAAACCACAACATGAGTAGGTAGAACAATATGTGCCAATGTCAGCAGGTTAAGCAAGCCACACCTCTTTTTGAGGACACACTATAGCCAACTGGAGGGGAACTTGCGTCAGGCCCCGAAACACATCCCTGAAGGCAGGAAAGGCAAACACCCAGTAGTCACCCCAATCAAAATGGAAGACGGCCAATGATAATGGCCTCCTCTACATCAACTTCTATGGGAGTTTGTCAAAGTAAAACATCTGCACCTAGGTGAGTTAGAAAGGGACATGTGTCACCAATAATGTATGATAACAAATTTGCAGATGCCATTACACAGACCATAATGAAAATGTGGCCATTTCCTATTCTGGGAGGTAAAACAAACAATACGTACCCCGATAGGCTGGTCAAGTAAGCTTACAAGAAGCCAACAACTGAGCACATGAGTGAGGTTGGGTACCCATGGTTACATATGTTTTTGCTGGTGGCATTTGTCCGAACCATCTATGTTATGTCTTGAGTGCCACACCTCCAAGCCATGTCTCATCCTATCCCCGTTCGACCCAGTCTCCATTGGCCACAACCAGTATGCAGACATTGATCCAGGTGACAGGAGTAACACATTTCTGACTACAGTCCTGCAGCCAATCTCCTGTATGGTGTCTGGAAACAAACACAGCAATGTATATGTTCAAATATTCATAAGCACCAAACCAAATGCCTACTCCAAGTCCACACAGTACACTATATCTTCCCCAGCAATACAGACCCCTATACACTACGCTAAAACAGTGTCCTGCGGTCGCAAATAACAACAACATATGCACCCACACACCGCCATTTCCATGTGTGTCCACAGATACTTACTTAATGGGTCTGGCCAGCAAGCGTAATGTTTGCCGGCATGCGGACCTTTTAAAGGGCCGGCAACCTATCACGATTCAGCGATCTCCACCAATTAGCGGAGGTTAATTGCGGCCCCAGGTGTCCCATTACGCTGTGCGTCATTGTGTCCGTTGTGATTGGTTTAGCGGACTATAAAGGCAGGCCAATGGCCACTACACCTTGTCCAGAGGTCCATGTGCATTGAGCTACTAGTGTCCTGCCTATCTTCTGTTGCTCTGACGGTAAGCCTCTTTAGCGGTTTCTATGAAAGTGCACGGGACGCTGATGCTTGTATTGGCGGCCGCTTAGGCATTGTGTGTATGGGCATCTTTGATACGACCTTTAATTGTGGCCCTCTAATTAGACAGATGGGTCAGTTTTTCTAGTGTATGGTAATAGCCAGGTATAGCCTCAACTGGTATTGTGTGCGTATACATTTGGCCTTTGATGTAATTTGTGAGTCAAACATATAAAGTAGAGATTTAGAACTGTCAGGCACATCAGCATTTGAGGCCTGCAATTATTGGTCCCTTCATTGCTGGGATTCTTGTTACCTCTGTTACAATTGTAGTCCCATGGATGGCCACACAACTACATGATGATGTGTTGGCACATTACATGTAGTATGTGCAGTCTTGGCACAAACCACGCCCTCCTTTCTCATCTGCTTAATGTTAACCATTTTGCTCAGTACAAAGGTAGTAGCTACCACACAATGTCTTTGCTCACATGTTGGCCTACAGGTTGGTACGCACACACCGTCTCCAGGTGTTGTTTTAATATGGACAGTGGGGTCTTAAATCAGGTTTCACACATGTTTAGGGGGCCACAGAGTACCTGACATGTGTAATTGTGTCACATATGTCTTTTACTTTGGACCGGTGTGACATTGTGCAAATGGCACACATAGGCCAAGTTGTAATAACAGTTATTGCTGCCTATAATGTACATATGAGAACCTTATGAGCATGTAAATAATGTTCACAAGGTTTTGACAGATCGATATGGCTTGTGTCGTGACGGTCTGGATTGGCTGTTTTTGTCTTCCCCAGATGCCGAGGTGTACTGTGGAATTTGAAACCCAGCTTCTCACGGAGTATCAGCGGCACGAATGTTTGTGGCGCAGCTCGCTGCCTCAATATAAAAACCAGGCAGCGAGGTCCGAGGCCTACAGGACTCTTGTGGCTCTAGCCAATCGCTTGGAGTCAAGGGTAGGCAAGAGTTGGGACCAGCATGCGGTGGCCTTAAAAATCAAAAACATGCGGCAGTCGTTCATGCGGGCTAACAATGACTACCTGCGCCGTCGCTCAGGAGCTGGAGCTGAGGAGGTACCATCACCTACCCTATGGTACTATCCCCTCTTCACCTTCATCCTGGGCGAGGGGAGCTCGCGTCGAACGACCACCAACCGCCCCGTTGCTGCGTCCCATGTAGGCCCGGATGAATCACCATCTGCGCCACAGGAGGTGGGTAATCGTGTTACAGTGTTGCCCCACAATGTTGCCTTCACATGTGTGGTTTGCCCAAACCAGAACTAGCACACTTTTGACACATTTTCGGGCTTGGTGTGGGAAACCTTTTTCTGTCTGTGAATCTGGCCTCCTTCCATGATTTTGGATTATATGAATTTAACGCAGAGAGCCGCATTCCAAAATAGCATTTCCACCAAATATCGGTACCGGAAAAATTACATGTCTAATGTTGTTTAAATTATTATTGGATTAAAATGAAAGAGGCACATAGTGCCATCTACTAAATTTTGCTGCCACACATGTGTGTTGGCTCTGGTGCAAGTGGGTTTTAGTTCTTTGAAGGTTTGATGGTTTGACATCATATTAGTATTACAAATGGGAAGGTGCCCAACTTCTGTGTTTGGCCAGCCCAGCCCCCAGTATCAAGGTGTTGTGGTGACATGTACTCATTGGGTTACGGCTCTCTGACTGACACCTAAATCTGTATTGTGCTGAGTACCGGGAATCGTAGAGGTGAGTGTCCAGGCGCAATACAGGTTTTGTTGTTGTAAAAGTTTGGTGGGTTGCTGTTTGTAGATTCCTTCCATATATTTTGTTAGTGCCTTTACTTTAGTGGGAGTGGTATATTGTGTCCTGTGTCCATGGTATGGTGTGGTCCTTGCCGTCACTAATGTTTTCTTTTGTTTCCTCTCCCCCCCACAGGCCCCAGAAGAGGACGGCTCCATTGCGGAGCATTCTGTCGCTGATGATGCTCAGCCCATGACATCTGGGGCTGAGCAGGAGGGCGGGGCGAGTGATGTGGGTCCGGGCCCAGGGCCTAGCTCCAGGATCCGTCGTCGCCGACGTCCTGCACCACCCGAGACGGAGCTGGGCACCTGGGCCCGACGCGTGCTGTTGGATGAACAGCGGACCCACATCGACAGCAACGCCCTCTACATGAGCGACAGAATGCGAGGGATGGAGCCGCTCCAGAAAAAGATCCTTCTGAGGGTCTTCAACAATGCCGCTGATGCTGCCGATGATGGGGCCCTTCAATGGGGATGCCACGTCCCCCCCCCCATGCAACACACCTTGTGGCCCCTTTCCCCAGCTGCCCCATCTCGGCCCGTGAGAAGACCGGCCCCGCCACAGTCACCCCATCCCCCCTCAACACGTCGTCGTCAAACCAGACGTTCTCAGGCAGGTCGGGGCTGCCGTCAGAGGAGGGGGGATGCGGCATTGTCAGAGCCGACAGAGGATGATGAAGTTGGACACTAGTAGCCAATGCACCCAATTGGCACTCTGGACTTTTTCATGTGGAGGCACCTTTTTGTTTTTGCCTTATGTTTTTGTTACACTTTTAAGCAGATTGCTTCTTATGATTTGTTTATTATTTCCAAAATCTGAAGTTAGTAAATATTTGAAAAAACTCAATTGTGTTTTTCTTTTGGGTTATGGCTTGGGGGGGCAGCCTGGGTGAATGGTGTTGTTCACAATATAGTTTGGGCCAAGACACACAATATGGGCCAATGGCCTCAGTGTAGGACGAACATAGGTTCCTTTGTACTGTGGTAGGACATTGACAAAGAGCTGTAGTAATGTGTGTGAGATATTAACCTGTTGAACATTTGCCCCCCCATATTCTTGTTGTGACATGAGTGAGGCAAAGTAAAAATTACAAAGACATTTTATTTGCTACATACATGTGTGGAAGTCATTTGCCACAAAACACAGAATGCAGCTTTCTGATAGGTGTAGCCATCCCACACTCCTGATGGTCCCAATGTGGGACAGGATAGGTCCATAAGGTAAAGGGCTGGTTAATCCACACTCCTGATGGTCCCAATGTGGGGCAGGATAGGTCCATAAGGTAAAGGGCTGGTTAATCCACACTCCTGATGGTCCCAATGTGGGACAGGATAGGTCCATAAGGTAAAGGGCTGGTTAATCCACACTCCTGATGGTCCCAATGTGGGACAGGATAGGTCCATAAGGTAAAGGGCTGGTTAATCCACACTCCTGATGGTCCCAATGTGGGACAGGATAGGTCCATAAGGTAAAGGGCTGGTTAATCCACACTCCTGATGGTCCCAATGTGGGACAGGATAGGTGCAAGGGCCAAAGCCCTGGCCATCCCACAATCCCCCTTTTGTGATAGTGGGACACTATAAGAAAAGAGCCCAACGGGGGCCAAAAATAACAAAAAAAAACAATCCACATCAAAAGCCTAACAGGCAACGTCTGTAAGTTCAAGGTCCAACTAGGACAACACATTTGGGGGTCAGGGGGGCAAATTTGTTTACGGGGGGTTCCATCTTAATGTTGGCCATCTTGATGTTTCAGGACGGTATCCACCATGTTAGACAGGCGGGTAAGATCCTGTATTCCCCGGTGTAGGGCCCGTTGCAGTCAGTGGGCAAACTGGTGGTGAGCCCTCACGACGTCCTCCATGGTGGGTACACCTGTATTGTGTGTGGGGAAAAAACATCATTACTTCAGAATCCTACCTCTGGTGTTTGTGTCAGGTTCACACAAGCAATATAGTCCTTACCCTCGGGCGCAACATCATCCTGACTATCAGGGGGTGATGGGGAGGCACTGACACTCCAGCCGGCAGCTCCAGCACGTTCTCCATCTGCAAGAGTGTGTGAAGGACATTATGTCAGAAATGCCTAGCTTTTCCATTTCCCAAGTAACAACAACAATGCTTACAGTGTTCGGCCCCTCTAATCAAACTGAAATCACTTACCGCCATACACATCCAATGCAGCTGCATTTGGGGGTTGCGCCACAGCATCAGGTTGGCGACCAGGCGAGCCCACCTCTGCCTCCACCAACGCAGGCTCATCAGGGTCCTCCTCCTCCTCATGCCCTGGTGAGGGGCTATTCCCTGGTGGGGATGGTGGCCCAGCTGGCTGTTGCCCCGGTGGTGTGTGGGCTCCAGCTGCCTCTTGTGGCGGTGGTGTGTGTGGGCCAGCTGCCTCTTGCGGCGGTGGGGTTGGTGGGCCACCTGCAGCCAGTTGTGGGGGAGCCTCATCGGCTGACACTTCCGCATCTGCAGATTATGAAACAATAATTGATGTGTCAGCATACTGTTTAGGCTCTGAGATGTCTTGACAGTTCAAGATTTGTTATATGTGTTTGGTGTTTTTCATATATGGGATGATCTCATGTATTCTGTATAGCGTAGGTATGTGGCATGAGTGTGTTAATTGGTTGGAGGGCATGTAACACTGTGGAGTAATCTTGGGTGGCACATGAACATTAGTTGTAGGCAGATGTGTAGGCAGTCTATCTATAATGTGCGGGCTATATTGTCCCCCATTGCATGTCTGCCGGTGTCCATCTCACTATACCACGGATGTGTGTGAACCAATTGTTATGTTTTTGTTGTGCTTACATACAATACAAATCATGTGTGGCCCTCTTAAGTACTCACCGCGCAGGCTGGCAATCCTGGCCCGAATGTCTATTATGCGGCCTGGGCATTTGGACTTCAGGTCCGCGATCTTTTTCTGCACTGCTTTGGCGACCCTCTGCACCCCGAGTTTATTCAGCAGAGCACGCTGAATCCGCCAAATAGTGGCGCGATTACGCAGCCTGGGATGACGGTGGTGCCGGTGACCCCAATAGTCATACCGGTCACAGTAGTCTATGAGGATGAGCAGTTCAGCCATCCCCCACGTAGCAGCGCGGTGAACGGCCGCCATGACTGCAATGGTGTGTGCAGAGGAGGGGCTGGCACCTTGCAGGCTGAGTGAAAATGAAACTGTCGTAATTACGTCATTACGGCCACGTTCCGGGTCACGCACCCTTTGAACTAGTCCTACGCGCAGTGACACGGGCGAAGCACTTCTGCGGCACCTACTGTACAACACCCACAGAGCGATGCGTACAGCAAGCCTGTGCGCTGTGTACTGACTACTCGACTTCAATGCGGTGTCTGTATACGTGCATCAGTGTTTCAGTTGCGCGCACACTCAAGGGACACTTTTATGCGGCATCTGCAGTTGAATAAAAAGGCAGCCCGGCCCGTAACACATTGTTCACCGCTGTGTCCAGCATTATTCATTATGTGTTTACAGGATGTGCACACTGTATATGAGAATCATGGGCCATTTGGTTTGGTTTCCCGTAAGTTGTGGGCCGCGTAATTGTACTAAGGTATGATCGTGCATACGGCGCGTATGTGTAGTGCTGAAGGGACAGCTCATCCAAGATGGAGGCCTGTGCGGCAAGGGCCAATCGGCACGCAGAAGCTTCCACCAATGATCGCACATGGGGCGCGGTAAGACGGAGCCGAGGTCACGCCTTAGCTACATTGCAGCTACAGCGCAGGGTGTCCAGAGTTCCCTTCCGTTGCTTCTTTACACGCCGATACAGCTCGCTACCATCGGCGATATAGCCATCTGTTTTCGAGCAGAGCCCATAAACAGATGTATCTGTCGCCGGCTGTAGCGTCGCGTCTTCAGACGCCGCTACGACGGGCTACATTGACGCTACAAGCTACATTTGTAGCCTGTAGCGGGCTGTATCCAGCCTGCCGTCGCGGCGTGTAAAGGTACCATTACAGACATCCCAAGAACCAGACTTGAAAAGAAGGAATAAGAGGAGGAGTAAGATAGAGATAAGTGGGGAGTAGAAGCAGAAGTGAAGGTAACAAGTATAGCCACAAAACCACAGAATAGCTATAGAAGCTGTGCAACTGATAATAATAACCAAATCATTTCAGGCCATCAGAACCAACCAAATTGGCTGACACACAATACGGAAGCAGAATTGACTAAAGCTAACAATAAAGGTAAAAATACAGACATATACCGACCCTACTAGCCAATAAACAAATTATAACCATTAGGTTTATTACAGGTTACAAGGTGAACCCGGTAAGTCTGCTATCAGAAGTCACAGCTGAATTACCAGTACATCCAAAAAAGGTAACCACCAGCAACCAAAATAAAAGAATAGCATGTAGACAAATACCAAGGCAAAACAGATAGAATCACCTGAGTTTATATTGCACGTGGATTAACGACCACAATCTGGAGGTGTACCAGCTGAAACAGGAATCCTAGCAACTCAATTGCAATAGTGTGATAAGATCAATTGTTTTGAAATAATTTTTTAAGAATTTTTAATATTGTGTATAAAGAGAAACTAATAAACATCCCGAAAAACAGTTGTACCAAGCCAAAGCATCATAATTAATACATGTACTAAGGGATTTAGCACTAAGCCTAACAATATATACATCTAAAGGTACCTTTACACGCCGCTACAGAAGGTTAGAAACAACCGGGTGTCGGAGACAATTGTATCTTGCACCGTCAAATCAACCAGAGGTAGCGGCGTGTAAACTAGCTTGTTGCCTCCCGTCACTTTCGGCACCTGTTTCAGAGCAGTGCTCTAAAACGGGTTGATTTAAACCCGATGGTAGCGGCGTTTAAATAAGGTAAGGTAAGGTTTTTTCGCCACCTAGCTAACTCCCTGGGGCGTGACACAGCCTCCGGGAAAACATCCCCCTTCAGCGATCATTGGTGGAAGCTCCTGCGTCACGATTGGTTGTCGCTGCATAGGACGGCATATTTAAGGAGCTGACCAGTTACACTACACAATTGCAATAGCATCATGTATTAGCCAGCCTTCCTGCGCTGGCTGACCAATCATGATTCTATTGCATTGTCCAATCATCGTACGAGCGTCTCGTAAACCACAATTCTCCACATAACGTACGAGCGTCTCATAAACCACAATCACTTGAGAAAGACGCTATATGCGTTGAAACGCGTTGTGGCTAGAGGGATCTATTTGTCGATTAAAGCTGAAAGGTAAACTATTCACTGGTCGAGTCCTTGTGTGTACCTTAGCGCTCATTATATCACATTATCTTTTGAAGCTGCGTAAACCACAATTCTGGCACGCCTATGTGTTGTCCCTGCTGCCCCAGGTCCTCTCATATTACCTTCTGTAGCGGCGTTTAAATGAGGTAAGGTGCTCTACAGAAGGTAACTTGAGCACCCGGCGGTGCCTCCGGAGATAGATTAAACCTTCTGTAGAGCACCTTGTAGCGGCGTGTAAAGGCGGTATCGGGTACCGTTTGCAACCGTTGGTACGTGCTCGTGCACGTGAATCACCCGGTTGTTTCTAACCTTCTGTAGCGGCGTGTAAAGGTACCTTGAGATATATATTACCAAAAATTGTCATTTATCAAGGGTAACAGACACAAGGGAACACCCTTAGGCTAGATAGCCGCAAATCCAACGGGAGCTCCAGTGTTCTATAAGTATATGTCATACCTATATACACATTAGATCTTTTGAAAGCCTTCTCCTACTTTGTGAGCCTCCATCATGTTCATTTTCAGAGTGCTAGGCAGCTGCTTAGAGGAACCCACGGCTGTTGTTTCTGGCGTAAGCTTAGAAGAGGCCGGGTTTTTATTAAGCTGTTAAATTTGCAATTCCTGACCTTTCTTAATGATGAACAAGTGAACAAAACATAGCCCTAACAGGCAAATTAAGGTCTGAAGCCTTGGTCAAAGTTATCTGAGCACACAAATCTCCAAAAAATATTTTTTTGCCTACAATTCAAAGAAAATGTGTCATCCTTAACTTTATACCTTTATGCCTTTTGGAGATCATTTCATCTCCAACTTGCTTAGCTTCACGATAACAGTAATTTTGCAAGGGGTGCCAAACTATTGTATGTCACTGTAAATAATATCACACATGTTATGCCCTATGGATATTATACTGTGCAGTGTAATACAGTATATATATACTTTTGTGTGTATATGGTATGTAACTATCTTTCTTCTATACATGAAATGGGTATTATGTTGAATGAATGTATATACAGTGAGTTGTGAAAGTATTTGGTCCCCTTGAACTTTTCAACCTTCTTCCACATTTCATAAAGATATAAATTCTAATTTTTTTGTGAAGAATCATCAAGTGGGACACAATCGTGAAGTGGAGCAAAATTTATTGGATATTTTAAACTTTTTTAACAAATGAAAAGCTCAATAGTGGGGCGAACAATATTATTCGGCCCTTTTAGGCCACGTGCACACACTGAGTATTTGATGAGATTTGTAGCCAAAACCAGGAGTGGATGATTAAATACAGAAGTGGTGCAGGTGTTTCTATTAGACCTTTCCTCTGATTGCTCCACTCCTGGTTTTGTCTACAAATCCAGAGGTAAAAAAGTCATCAAATATTCAGCGTGTGCACATGGTCTTACTTTCAGTGCGGCAAACTCACTCCAGAAGTTTAGTGTGGATCTCTGAATGATCCAATGTTGTCATAAATGAATGGTAATGATAAATAGAATCCACCTGTGTGTAATCAAGTCTCTGTATAAATGCACCTGCTCTGTGATAGTCTCAGGGTTCTGTTTCAAATGCAGAGAGCATCATGAAGACCAAGGAACACACCAGGCAGGTCCGAGATACTGTTGTGGCGAAGTTTAAAGCTGGATTTGGATACAAAAAGATTTCCCAAGTTTTAAACATCTCAAGGAGCACAGTGCAAGCGATCTCATTGAAATGGAAGAAGTATCAGACCACTGCAAATCTACCAAGACCTGGGCGTCCCTCTAAACTTTTATCTCAAACAACACTGATCAGAGATGCATCCAAAAGGCCCATGATCACTCTGGATGAACTGCAGAGATCTACAGCTGAGGTGGGAGAGTCTGTCCATAGGAAAACAATCAGTCATACACTGCACAAATCTGGCCTTTATGGAAGCGTGGCAAGAAGAAAGCCATTTCTCAAAGATATCCATAAAAAGTCTCGTTTGAAGTTTGCCACAAGCCACCTGGGAGACACACAAGACATGTGGAATAAGGTGAAACCAAAATTGAACTTTTTGGCCACAATGCAAAACGATATGTTTGGCGTAAAAGCAACTGAGCTCATCACCCTAAAAACACCATCCCCACTGTCAAACATGGTGGTGACAGCATCATGGTTTGGACCTGCTTTTCTTCAGCAGGGACAGGGAAGATGGTTAAAATTGATGGGAAGATGGATGGAGCCAAATACAGGACCATTCTGGAAGAAAATCTGTTGGAGTCTGCAAAAGACCTGAGACTGGGATGGAGATTTATCTTCCCACAAGACAATGATCCCAAACGGGTCATTCCATGTCAAGTGATCCAAAAATGAATATTTTTTTTCCCTGACGTCCTCAGATTTTTTAAAATTTTTTTCTATATGAAGAACAACTTTAGTTAATTACAAAAAAAAAAGTTTTGAATTTTTTTCTTTATCAGTTAATTTTTTACAGATTTTTAAAGTTTTAAAAAAGTGTGAATTTTGGCCTGGTGTGGCTTTACATTTTCTATCATATCTCGGGCTAGAAATAAGATAGAGAAACAAAATAAACACCAATCTACTCAGAACTGTGCAGGCTTTCACCAGATATGTCACAAGAGGATCTTTGTTAATATTTTACCCATGTGATCGCAAGCGCAAAACTTTAAAACGCATTTCTGAAAAATCGGCGCGCTTTAAATATTTCAAAACTGCCCATGTGTCTGCTTTGCTCTTATCCACATCTGTACCAAATTTCAAGTTGGGATGACGATGGGATCATATTTTAAAATATTTTAATATTAATAGCGTCAATGGGTCATTCTATATCAAGTGATCTAAATATGAATATTTTTTTTTACCTGACGTCTTTAGATTTTTTTTATTCTTTTTCTTTATGAAGTACAACTTTAGTTAATTACAAATTAAAAGTTTAGAATTTTTTTCTTCATCAGTTAATTTTTTACAGATTTTTAAAGATTAAAAAAAGGGTGAATTTTGGCCTGGTATGACTTTACATTTTTTTATCTCAGGCTAGAAATAAGATAATGAAGTGGGAGAGGCATCATTTTACTCAGAACGGTAACAGCTTTCATTTGATATGTTACAAGACTATGTTTCTTTATATCAAATTCAAACTATTGACGGGCAATTGTGAAAAAATGACTGATTGTGTTCTTGGTTATATTTGTGCAGAGATTCAACTTGGGACCTGTCAAATTTATATATTTTTTTATTTTATGGTTGTATGAGTTATCACAACTTATTGAATAAAGCATTTATATGCAACAAAAAAGAAACACAAAAAACAAATCCCATAAGTGCCAGGATAAATACATCTTAATCATCAGAACACAATGCTCAGCATTTTCAACTTGAATGTATTGAACAAACCAAAAGAAGAAAGGTGATCATATCCTCAAGTTTGATTAAACAAGATTAAAAGAGCCAAAAATGTTAACCCCTATTTATACATATAAATTTGTTTTCTATTCTATCACTAAACATGTGATTTATGAAGTGTTTAATAAGAATAGTACAGTAGTTAAATCATCGTTCTATAAATTATGAACTAATCAAACAATTAATAGTATGTTTTTAAAGTGGCAATTTATCAATTTGTCCCTTCTAGTGGGTGAAATGTAATCTTGTCCATAAACGCTTACTAGCAATCGCCATTTCCTTGTGTGTCAAAGAGTATGTCCGGCCTGTCACGGTGTTAGGCTCCGCCTGAGTTAATATCAGATTTTTGTGCACTTTTAAAATGTCTGGCTTTCTTGGATACACAAAGGATGGCGCTGGACCAGAAGGATGCAATAAAGTCAATTCTACTTCTTCATTTTCACAATCTTTGGAGAGTACAGTAGCCAGCCACCAGCACCAATCATATTCATATTTTTTCAAAAGGATTGCAACAGTGTCTATGATAAAATGCTGTTTCTTGAGAAGTAGCAGCCATTGCTGTGTGGGAAAAATACAGTTAATATTAAGTAAGGAAGATAGGTAATAAAAATAAAGATTTACAGTACACTTGAGATAGAACTGTATTACTATAAAGTGAGTTTTAGGGCTAGCACGCACAGTTTTTTCTGTCTGCAGATACACGCTGCAGTTTTGGCAGCTTGTTTTTGTACCAAGTTTTTACCACATATGCGTTAGTTTTTTTAATCGCTAGTGAAAAAAATGGCAGCTTTTTTTTATATAAATGATAAATGCTGCGTTTATTGCAGCGATTAAAAAGTAGTTCAAGCAGTGATTTACTCACTCTTGAGTGTTTCCAAAAACACTGCATGTGGTGAACCCCATAGAAATCAATGGGGCTGTTTTTCTGAATGATGATCCCTAAGAATAGCACTGTGTGTATTGGCCCTTAATAATAAAAGCATTAAACTATTAATATATTTACTCACCCATATTTTAGTACACAGCCTTGATGGCTTTGTACAGACTATTGTTTGTTCAGGAGTGAAGATGTCCAGACATGTCAGGACAGGAAAGGTCTGAATGAGCTGTCTTACTTCCTGAATGCAGTGGGTAGACACTTAATATGATTGACAGAGCTGCTGGCCTATCATCTGCTTTGCATTCACTGTCTATCCTTGTGCTTTCTCAGGTTGAGCCCTAACAAAGCTTTTTCCTATATGTCCTCTCCTGCTTCTAAGCTGTAACATATCAAAATAATACAGTAATGTCTAAAAATAATGGATTTGATAAATATGGACCCCACGCTTTTAGACCACAGGTTGAACAGATCTGAATTCAAGATTTTTGAATTGACACTATAATAGTTAAATATTTTAAAATATGATCCCATCACGATCCCAACTTGAAATTTGGTACAGATGTGGCTAAGAGCATAAAAGACACATGGGCAGTTTTGGAAAATTTTTATTAAAACGTTTTTTCGGAAATGCGTTTCAAAATGTTGGGTTTGCGTTCGCATGGGTAAAAAATTAAAATTAACAAATATACTCTTGTGACATATCTGGTGAAAGCCTGGACAGTTCTGAGTAGAATGGTGTTTATTTTGTTTCTCTATCTTATTTCTAGCCCAAGATAAAAAAATGTAAAGTCATACCAGGCCAAAATTCACACTTTTTTTAAACTTTAAAAATCTGTAAAAAATTAACTGATGAAGAAAAAAATTCTAAACTTTTAATTTGTAATTAACTAAAGTTGTACTTCATAAAGGAAAAAAATGAAAAAAATCTAAAGACGTCAGGTAAAAAAAAATATTCATATTTAGATCACTTGATATGGAATGACCCATTGACGCTATTAATAGTAAAATATTTTAAAATATGATCCCATCGCGATCCCAACTTGAAATTTGGTACAGATGTGGCTAAGAGCAAAGCAGACACATGGGCAGTTTTTGAAATATTTAAAGCGCCGATTTTTCGGAAATGCGTTTTAAAGTTTTGCGCTTGCGATCACATGGGTAAAATATTAACAAAGATCCTCTTGTGACATACCTGGTGAAAGCATGTATAGTTCTGAGTAGAATGGTGTTTATTTTGTCTCTCTATCTTATTCCTAGCCTTAGTTATGAGGAGAAACGTAAAGGCAGGCAACAGCGAAATTCGCACTTTTTCCGAACTTTGAAAATCATTTTTAAAAAAAATAAATTTTTAAAAAAATTTTTCTCTTCACATTTTGCATTGTCTGACATGCTATTATCAAATAACAAAATCTCAAAAGAATTAAAAATATAGAGGTGGTGGGCGTGTCTTGGACGCAGATGGCGCCGGACGCTTGAAGGAGCTGCTCCAGAGCGAGACCGCACAAAACGGCACCTAACAGCTCCACACTGACCTGCATCTGCAGCTAAGTCCCGTGCAACGACCAGGGAACACCCGGAGATGCCGCGAGCTACACCGAGACGCAGGGGAGAGGAGCAAAAGGTAACAGACTTTTTCCTAAGAGACCAGCAGCGCGCTCCCTCCCCCAAAATGGCGCCGGCTGCATCAACAGCTCCTTCTTCCCGCGGCTCTCGCAGCCCTAGAGAATGGGGTGACCCAGACCCGGAGGAAGCCCCTATTACCCATAACGGAATGAGGGACATGCTAAATACAGCCCTGAAGGAGTCCCTAGGCTCTCTCCGGAACTCCCTTCAGGACGACCTAAAACAGCTCATGGGGGAAATGAAGGAAGAGCTAATATCGCTGGGTCGTCGCACAAAACATATTGAACATAAGATGGGGGAGTACGCAGAGGCACATAACACGCTGGTCACAGACCATAAAACCCTGGAGAAGGATGTTTTCTCCATGCAGGATCGCATGTGTGCTATGGAGGACAAGCTGCGACATAACAACATAAAAATCAGGGGAATAGCAGAAACAGTGGAGGAGGAGAACCTCAAAGAGATGACCTCGGCATTTTTACTTCATCTTCTACCTCAAACTCCTCCATCTGAGCTCTCTATAGAAAAACTTTATAGACTTCCCAAGCCTGCACACCTCCCTAAGGATCTATCCAGGGACGTTCTGGTGTCTCTCTCTAAAGGCTCAACTAGGGATCTAGTTCTGCAAACTATGAGGAGATCCCCCCCGACTGACTCAGCCTACTCTGGGCTCAAAGTCTTTCCCGACCTGTCCCCAGGAACAATGTTGAGACGCCGTGACTTTGCACCAATGTGCGCGATTCTGAGAGAAAAAGGTCTACAATACAGCTGGGGCACACCGGTCTCGGTTAATTTCAGATATAAGGGGTCACGTCAAATGTTTGCATCTCCCTCCCATCTAAAACGTGCCCTGAAACAATGGAACTTATGTCCACCGAGTGCCACATCATCGCCCTGTACTAAAGACGCGCACGCTACGGACCCAGAAGGAGCCCGTTGAGCTCCTGCGGCTGCAGACTCTGTGAAGCACATTTATCACTCAGCGTGTGGGTCTTGACTGGAGACTTTCCTGGACTCTGATTAGACTCAGAGGAAGGGGGTTCCCTGCCTAATTGATACCCCTGGCTGTTCCGGTGGTGTCCTGTTCGAAGAGGCAGGTCGGCACTGAAGTGTACCTTCGAACCCCCTTCCCCCCCCCCAGTTTCAGGCCGGAGCCTGAATATTCTGGCACATAAGTGTATATAATTTTGTTATCTGCTATTTTAATTTTCTTTTTTATTCATTTTTCTATTGATTATCCCTCTGTGTATTTCGTCTCCCCTCCCTCTCCTGTATCCCTCTTTCCTGATCCTTCTACCCTCTCCCCCCCTGCCCTTATCAAATAGCGACTAACTGATCTGCTTTCTCATTATGTCACTCAAGATCGTCACCCTTAATGTGAAGGGGCTCAACTCGCCTGCAAAACGCTCATTTCTATGGGGGGAGGCCCGCAGATCCAAAGCGGACGTCTTGTGCCTACAGGAGACGCACCTGTTAAAGGAAGACAATCACAGGCTTACGCACAGAGACTTCTCGAGGTATTTTTGTGCGAACGCACCTAACAAAAAAGCAGGGGTCTGTATCTTAATCCGTAACTCTGTTCAGTTCCAACTAAAAGAAGTCCATGTAGACCCTGAGGGCAGATACCTCATTCTGATGTGTGTAATCTCGGGGGTCTTGATGACGCTAGCCACAGTGTATGCTCCTAACTTAGCCCAAATTAAATTTCTACGCCAGTTTCTTGGGAGGGTCAGAGGTCTCACCCAAGGCCTTTGTGTGGTCGGTGGAGATTTCAACATGGTCCCACTCCGGCGCCTGGACTGCTCGGCCTCCGGGATCCGAGAGAGAAGAGACCTAGACCAGGTACATAGAGAACTCCATTTGCATGACGTCTGGAGGTATTTTCATGCATCTGAACGAGACTACTCCTTTTTCTCGCACAGACACAGGTCTTATTCCAGAATAGATTATTTTCTAGTGAATGATGACACCCTGTCGGCCTGTGTCTGTGCGGAAATCGGAGACATCACATGGTCTGACCATGCCCCGGTCTCCCTGAGCCTCTCATTAGGGACTCGCCCACTGACCTCGCGTAAATGGAGACTTAACGTCAATATGTTATCTGATCAAGGCCTAATTGACGACTTTGAAAAGCATTTAACTAACTACTTTGCAGAGAATGATACTGGTGGGGTGACGGAGGAAACATTATGGGCTACTCACAAAGCGGTGCTTCGTGGGTTGTTCCTGCAGAGAGCATCCAGGCATAAGAGGTCAGAAGCCCTAAAGAGAGAGGGCCTCGTGACGGAGCTTAAGAGATTGGAAGAGAGGAACAAGGAGGCGTCCTCCCCCTCTCTCTCCTCTCAAATTTTTTCCATTAGGACACAGCTACGTGCTTCTCTGCTGGAGCAACACGAAAAGGCACTACGGAGAACTAAGCTGGCATACTACGAGACCGGAGATAGAGCTGGGGCTTTACTGGCTGGGAGAATCCGGAGGAGAACAACAAGTGCGGCTATTGGTGGACTAAGAAACAAGGAGGGAGTAGAGGTGAGGAACCCCCAGGACATAGCGAACGAGTTCGCATCCTATTATGAACGACTGTATAACTTGGAGGGAGCGGAGGAGACGCCATCCCCCACGCCAGAATCCATTGAGGGATTCCTGGCCTCTATAGACCTCCCGACTCTAAAGCAGGAACAGGCTGACCAGCTAAATTCCCCATTTACTGTCGGGGAAATCCTGGGGGTAATCAGAACACTGAAAACGTCCTCGACCCCAGGGCCGGATGGGTTCCCAAACGAGTACTATAAGTCCTTTGGGCCCATCCTTGCCCCTTTTTTGCTTAGACTTTTTTCCTTCTGGCGTGGGTGCGGCTCGATCTCTCCTGACTTCCTTGTAGCTACCATTGCCACCATCCCCAAGCCTGGGAAACCTCCGGATCTCCCGGCGAACTATCGCCCCATCTCACTTCTGAATAGCGACATCAAGATCTTCGCTAAGCTTTTAGCAAATAGGTTGTCGGAGGTGGTCCCTGATCTGGTTCACCCGGATCAGGTCGGATTTGTGGCTGGCAGACAAGCTAAGGATGGAACCAGGAGGATGATTGACCTGATACAAGTGGCGGAACAAGAGGGGTCCCCCAGTGCATTCCTGTCCCTTGACGCGGAAAAGGCGTTCGACAGGGTGCACTGGGGGTACCTGGAAGCGACTTTGAAAAAATTTGGTCTGGCTGGTCCATTCCTCAAAGCAGTATTGTCGCTGTACTCTAACCCCAACGCCCGTGTCTTGTCCTCGGGGTTCCTTTCTAGAAGCTTCACCATCACTAATGGAACACGCAGGGCTGCCCACTTTCACCGGTGATATTTGCCCTGGCAGTGGAACCTCTGGCAGCCGCTCTCCGAGCTCATCCAAGGATTAAGGGCATAAGGGCCGGACAGGGAATCCATGTTGTCGGTCTTTACGCGGATGATATCATAATCTCCTGTACGGAACTGGATTCATCCTTGCCAGCCATTATGGACCTCCTCCGGGCCTATGCTGGAGCCTCCTTATACAAGTTAAATGCATCTAAGTCTGTGGTCCTGCCGATCAATGTTTCTCCCCAAGAAATACATCATTGGGAATCCACGTTTCCCTTCAAATGGTTTCAAACGGGTATCCCCTACCTAGGTATCACCCTCTGCAAAACTAAAGACTTAATAGAAAAAAACTACGCCACATTGAAATCGGCTATTTCTGAGGCTATCATGTCCCACCCGCTGGCAGCGTTGTCGTGGGTGGCAAGGATTCAAGCATTTAAAATGCTTTTGCTACCCAAACTTCTCTACACGTTTCGATGTGTGCCTCTGCTCTTCCCTAGACGACTGCTGGCTGACCTTCAACGCCTAACTAACTCGTATGTCTGGGCCACTAAGAGACCTAGAGTTGCTAAGGGCCTACTATACCTCCCCTTTTCTCGGGGGGGTATGGGGGTCCCCTCCATCAGGGAGTATCAAAGGGCTTGTCTACTGGAGGAGGCAAAGAATTGGTGGCACATGACTCCTGAGATGCGGTGGCTGGAAATAGAGGAAGCCTCCTCTGCTGGCGGGTCTCTCCGGCTTCTTCTTGCTGCAGAATCCCTGGCACCTGTTTCAGTCAGGCCTAATTTAACGTCGATCTGTTCAATGCTTGTCTGCTGGAGAGGGACCCCGGATGGGTGGACTTCCCTACCTCTCTCTGACGTTCCCCTGAGAGCACTCCTCAGCCATTTACCAGCTTTGGGGGTCCAGATGTGGGAGAGAGAGGGAATATCCATGCTAGGTGACCTTATGTCGGGGGAAACCGTGGTCTCCTTCCCAGAATTGACTTCGGAGTTCCCCTCTCTAGCACCTAGTTTTTTGCACCACTTGAGGCTCCAGCACTTTATAACGGAGGTAAACAAACGTCATCCTCTGAGAGGCATTCTAACCCCGTCACCCCTCAGAAGACTCATCTTCTCTGACCCCAAAAGATCTAAAGGATTATCTATGATTTATCAAGGATTGGTCACGGCTAGCTTGGGATCCAAATTAACCTACATGCTCAAGTGGGAGGAAGACCTGGGATTCTCGGGGTCCTTGGAGGATTGGGAAGACGCATCTAAACTTGCTTACAAACTGACTAGATGCATAAACCACCTTGAAATACTTAAAAAGATTCACCTACGGTGGTACCTTCCTCCCTCCAGGATCTCTAGATACTCCGCGGATGTATCCCCACTATGTTGGCGTCAATGTGGCCTCAAGGGAACGCTGTCGCACATGTGGTGGCAATGCCCAAAACTGGCTCCATATTGGAAGCTGGTGGAAAGCCTGATTGGCTTTGTCTCAGAAATACGGATCCCCTTGGGGCCCCAGCTGGCTGTCCTTAACATAGGCCTGTACTTATACCCTATCCACTGCAGGTCAGTGATCTTCTACATATTGACAGCGGCCAGACAATCTATAGCGGCAAGCTGGAAATCGCTTGAACCACCTACACTAGGTGCTTTGGCGAATCGCATAAACTACATTTTCCACCAGGAGTATTACCTGGCGCTGGACGCTACAGCTAGAAACCGTGCACGTGATGACTGGATCTTGTGGGCCTCCCACCCCTTGGCAACCCCTATTCCAGCGAGATACGGTGCTATTCCCCGTTAGCTCAACCAAAGTGGGCACTTTTTCTTTCTTGACGATGTCTTCCGTCTCCCCCCCCCCCCCCCCTTCTCTTCCCTGCCATTCCTCCCTCCCATTCTCCTATCCCAAATTGCAGATGTGATGATCCCAGTTATTTTTGTATGTTCTGTATTTTAGTCTGATTTAAGCCTAGAGCTTTGATTGTATCACTTCCAGTTATGATAAAATTCAATAAACATTTATTGAGTAAAAAAAAAAAAAAATATAGAGGTAATAATCATTGGTTCACTTGACATGGAATGACCCAAACATAAAGCAAAATCGACAATGGAATGGTTCAAAAATAAACGTTTCCAGGTGTTAGAATGGCCAAGTCAAAGTCCAGACCTGAATCCAATCGAGAATCTGTGGAAAGAGCTGACAACCGCTGTTCACAAATGCTCTCCATCCAACCTCACTGAGCTCCAGCTGTTTTGCAAGGAGGAATAGGCAAGAATTTCAGTCTATCGATGTGCAAAACTGATAGAGACATACACCAATCGACTTGCGGCTGTAATCCCAGGGAAAGGTAGCGCTACAAAGTATTAACTCAAGGGGGCCGAATAATATTGCACACCCCACTTTTCAGCTTTTTATTTGTTAAAAAAGTTTAAACTAGCCAATAAATTTCGTTCCACTTCACGACTGTGTCCCACTTGTTGTTGATTCTTCACAAAAAAATTAGAATTTATATCTTTATGTATGAAGCCTGAAATGTGGCAAAAGGTTGAAAAGTTCAAGGGGGCCGAATACTTTCACAAGGCACTGTATATGTATATGTATGTATATATATATATATATATATATTATATATATATATATATACAGAGCGAGAGAGAGATATTTACAGTGGTAAAAAAGTGTTATCAGTCTTCTATTTCTAAAGGTGCATTTGACATGAGTCGCACACCAGATTTATGTAACAACCCATTCAATCCTTACCATCCAAGCCATGGATAGTCATTAAACCAGATGAAATCTATCATTGATTTAAAATAAATCCTGCTACTTAGGCAAAAATAATATAATCTGGTTCAATTGAAGGCCTATAAAAGGTGTCTCATTACCAAGGTTCCACACAAGACACATCTCATGATGGGCAAAACCAGTGACCTGTCTCAAGACCTTCACAGCCTTATTGTTGCCAAACATACTAATGGCATTGGTTACAGAAGAATTTCTACACTACTGAAGGCTCATATTTAAGCAAACTTTATAAACCTTTTTATTAGTAAATCACTAAAAAACAGGATACAGAACTTGTTAAAGTTAGACAAAACCAATAACAGACAAAAACAAACCAGATAAGGCACTTCAAATGTCTGATCAGCAGTACACCATCACATTGGTATTCAAGTACAGAGCAAAAGATGGCCTAAAGTACATATATCTGTATACCCATAGTCAACTGTTCCACGGTAAATATTGCACCATGTTCAGATAAATAAACCAATCATAAAAAAATCAAATTGGTCTCACCCAAGGTCCAGGATTCTGTTAGGCAGCACAGTAGGTGATTGTCCAGAAGACCTAGACCCTACATCAGTCCCTACATCAAAACAACAAACATACTGACCCTCATCAATGTGACTCCCGCCCTTACAATGGCAGTCCAAAGCTGCAACCCAACCTTGCACCCTATTCATATCCCTACAGTCCTTATCCTTTCATCACAGGACTCTTTAGGGGATCAGCATTTCAGACTGGAACAGATAGAGCGGCACTCATATGTCAGCATACCAAGCCTCATATGTCAACGTACCAAGCAGTCTCTGTATCACACTGACTGTGACAGGGAACGTAACATCCCTCACTGAGTCCCTGAGGGCTCCCCATGGCAGTTAGAGAACACAGGTGACCCCGCTACCAGAATGAGGAACATGGCAGCACAGCAGTCCGGAAATCCAGCAGCAGGTTCAACTGAGTTCATGGCATGTCGGAGACTCTGTAAGAATAATGCTGCTGTTTTTATTACCATTTTGCTTATTTTTACAGCCTCCCAGCTGAACCCGAACCCAACCAGTAACATGGACTTCTCAGGGATGTCTGTGTTCAGGGTTTGTGCCCAAACACTGAGTGTTCGATACAGACCTCAAACTTTACAGTTCGGGTTCGCCCATCACTACCCTTACAGGTACCTTTACACGCCGCCACCGAGGGTAGCAACAGGTAGGCACTGCACATGCACGCGCACGTTTTCAACAGTTCCTAACGGTACCTGATGCCGCAAATACACGCCGCCACAAGGTGCTCCACAGAAGGTATTTTCGTTACCCGGAAGTGCCGACGGGTGCCGCAGGTTACCTTCTGTGAAGCACCTTCCCTGAGTTACACGCCGCCACCACAAGGGATATGGGCGTACATATTGTTCGCCGTAACTACATAGGCGTGACAGAGTAGGGTATTACGCGACGCTCGTACGGTGATTGGACAATGCAATAACATGATTGGCTAGCCAGCGCATTGAGGCTGGCTAATACATGACGCTATAGCAAATGTGTATTGTGACTGGTCAGCTCGTTAAATATGCCGCCCTGTGCAGGGACAGCCAATGAGTACACAGTAGTCCCCACCAATGATCGCTGATGGGGCGTGGTATACATGACGCTGTGGCACACCCCAGGTAACTCAAATACCGTGCCTGTGCCCCGATTACACGCCGCCACCATAGGGGTTATACCTGCTTGTTTTTCAGCATGGCTGAAAGACAGGTATCCAAAGAGACAGGAAGGTACAACCTGAAATACACACCGCCACTTCGCAGTGTTTTGAAGGTAAAAGGTACAATTGTCTCCGACACCTGCCGTTTTCTACCTCTCGGTAGTGGCGTGTAAAGGTACCATACGGGATACTTCACACACAACGATATCACTAGCGATATCGCTGCAAAGTCACAGGTTTTGTGATGTAACAGCGACCTCGCCAGCGACCTCGCTATGTAGGACACGTAGCAGCAATCAAGTCCCCGCTGTGAGATCACTGATCGTTACAAATTGTTGTGGACCAATTTTTCGTCGTTGAGCTCCCGCTGGGCAGCATGCATGTGTTTGAAAGGGACAACAACAAACGATCTCAATACTACAGGTCTGAGAAACAGGGTCCCAACAACTGCTGCATCGTTACTGCATTGCTGGTAAGATCTGACTGTTTGACATCTCACCAGCAACGACGTAGCAACGCACCAGTGATCCCGGCCAGGTCAAATCGTGCTCGTGATCGCTGGAAAGTTGCAGCGTGTAAAAGGACCCTAAAGCTTTATATATTAGTTTATTATATTTTTTATTTCACGTGATCTATGATCAATTTTCAAAGCAGTAAATTAAGTTTATTATTATTTATAGCAGAAATATTACTATTAGTAAACATTAACAGTTTATCAAAAACTATTTATATGATTTTTTTTATATTAATATATATTTTGAAAGCCTTTGAAATGTTATGTTCAGTCTTTTCTATTTAAATTAATGTATATTTTAAAGCTGTATCTATATACTTTGTTCCGTTTTACAAAGCATTTTACCAGTTTTATGTTATTTGCTATTTCAATTCTTGTATTTCTTGAATACTACTCTAAGACTTTGAATTCTAAATATATGCTGAGAAAACTGCTCTTGATAGGTCTTTTTTTTCCTTTCTAAATAAAAATATACAATTCACTATTGTAAAGCAGACATATGAATAAAAAGAATGAATGTCAATGTGGTTCTCTAGTGGAAGAGGAAAACACATTATAAAGGCAAAGTAGACATCTTTTTGTTAATAAAATAAAATACTTTGGGAACAAAGGTTTAAGAGAAGTATCAGATAATGGAGAACAAAAGCCTTTGAGAAGACCTGTCATATTGCTGATTACTAAAAGATGACTCAATTGCTTTCGTTCTACATTTGATTTCTTACCAGTACAATAAAAGAACTGGATAGAATATAAGCAAACTGGTACAAATTGTTATAATAGAAATCTGCAAAGTTTGTCCCTGTTGATAAAAAGCCCAAATACAACTCAAAGCAATATGCTTTCATGACTTCAGCAACCAACCAACTGCATTTATGGAGCGAAAATAATTGCTCTTTAACAGTCTGAGGTCTTAGGGCCTGTGCACACGTTGCAGATTTGTTGCAGCTTTTGTTACAAAACCTGAACGATTTCCTGATGTCAGCAAAGTTAGGAAAAATCTGCACTAAAAAGGTATGTAAAAAAAGCATCAGAAACATACCAACAAAAGCATGAAAAGTGCAGATTTTTGGATCCGCGTTTTTCCTGCCAAGAGATGCAGAAATGGTGCAGAAAGTTCTGCACCAAATGCTCCATATATGCACATATCCTTACAGAGAATCTGTCAGAAGGTTTTTGCATGCTGTCAGAACGACTGCAACCAGTAAACTACAGTTGAAACCAGAAGTATGCATATGCTATATAAAAGGACACATATGCATGTTTTTCTTACTATCAATTAGGATTACAGTAATTATTAATATTTGCCAAATGCCAGAATAATGAGAGAGAGAGAAAGAGAGAGCGCGAGAGTGCGTTTTAAGGTATTTTTATTACTTTCTAGAAAGTCAAACGTTTACATACAGTCATATGAAAAAGTTTGGGCACCCCTCTTAATCTGACTCATTTTTTTTGGTTTAAAATTAGGTTTTTGCAACAGCTATTTCAGTGTGATATATGTAATAACTGATGGACACAGTAATATTTCAGGATTGAAATGAGGTTTATTGTACTAACCAAAATTGCGAAATATGCATTATTTCCAAATTCGACAGGTGCCAAAGTATGGGCACCCTTCTGATTCTCATGATTTGAATACGCCTAACTACTTTTTACTGACTTACTGAAGCACTAAATTGGTTTGGTAACCTCATTGAGCTTTTTACTTCATAGCCCGGTGTATCCAATAATGAGAAAAGCTATTTCAGGTGTCCACTTGCAAGTTGTTCTCCTAGTTGCATTTTCTCTGAGGAGTGACATCATGGGCTCCTCAAAACAGCTCTCAAATGATCTGAAAAAAAAGATTGTTCAACATATTTGTTCAGGGGAAGGATACAAAAAGTTGTCTCAGAGATTTAACCTGTCAGTTTCCACTGTGAGGAACATAGTAAGGAAATGGAAGACCACAGGGACAGTTCTTGTAAAGGCAAGAAGTGGCAGGCCAACAAAAATATCAGAAAGGCAGAGAAGAAGAATGGTGAGAACAGTCAAGAACAATCCACAGACCACCTCCAAAGACCTGCAGCATCATCTTGCTGCAGATGGTGTCACTGTGCCTCGGTCAACAATACAGCGCACACTGCACAAGGAGAAACTGTATGGGAGATTGATGCGAAAGAAGCCGTTTCTGCATGCACCCCACAAAGAGAATCGACTGAGGTATGCAAAAGCACATTTGGACAAGCCAGTTTCATTTTGGAAGAAGGTCCTGTGGACTAATGAAACAAAGATTGAGTTGTTTGGTCATACAACAAGGCACTATGCATGGCGCCACAAAAACACAGCATTCCAAGAAAAACACTTGCTACCCACTGTCAAATTTGGGGGAGGGTCCATCATACTTTGGGGCTGTGTGGCCAATGATGGCACCGGGAATCTTGTTAAAGTTGAGGGTCGCATGGATTCCACTCAGTATCAGCAGATTCTTGAGAATAATGTTCACGAATCACTGTCAAAGTTGAATTTACGCCAGGGATGGATCTTTCAGCAAGACAATGATCCAAAACACCGCTCCAAATCTACTCAGGCATTCATGCAGAGGAACAATTACAATGTTCTGGAATGGCCATCCCAGTCCCCAGACCTAAATATCATTGAACATCTGTGGGATGTTTTGAGGCGGGCTGTCCATGCTCGGCGACCATCAAACTTAACTGAACTGGAATTGTTTTGTAAAGAGGAATGGTCAAAAATACCTTCATCCAGGATCCAGGAACTAATTAACAGCTACAGGAAGCACTAGAGGCTGTAAATTTTGCAAAAGGTGGATCTACTAAATATTAATGTCACTTTTCTGTTGAGGTGCCCATACTTTTGCACCTGTCAAATTTTGAAATAATGCATATTTCACATTTTCGGTTAGTACAATAAACCTCATTTCAATCCTGAAATATTACTGTGTCCATCAGTTATTACATATATCACACTGAAATAGCTGTTGCAAAAACCCAATTTTAAACAAAAAAAATTAGTAAGATTAAGAGGGGTGCCCAAACTTTTTCATATGACTGTACATTTCATTAGAATTTGGTACCATTGCCCTTAAGCTGTATGACTTGGGTCAAATGCTTTGGATATCCTTCCATAAGCTTTTCCCAATAGTTTAGTTGTTAGAATATGGGCCCATGTCTCCTGACACCTGCCTTTTCAGATTTGCCCATAGATTTTTTAAATGATTGAGATGATTGAGGGCTTTGTGATGGTCACTCCAAAACATTGACTATGTTATCTTTAAGCCACTTTGTAACCAGTTTGGAAGTAGGCTTGGGGTCATTGTCCATTTACAAGACCCCTTTCTGCACAAATTTAACTTCCTGGCTGATGTCTTGAGCTGTTGCTTTAGTATTGCTGCATAATCTTTTTCCCTCCTGATGCCATCTATTTTGTGAAGTGTACCAGTCCCTCCTGCAGCAAAACAACCCCACAACATGATGCCACCCCTGTGTTTTACAGTTGGGAAATTGTTCTTAGGCTTCCAAGCTTCTCCCTTTTTTCTCCAAACATAACGATGGTCATTATGGCCAAACAATTCAAATTTAGTTTTGTCAGATCACAGCACATGTTTCCAAAAATTCAGGTCTTTGTTCCTGTGTGCATTCTTAAAAATTAATCTGGCTTTTTCATGTTTCTTTTGGAGTAATGGCTTCTTCCTGGCAAAGTGGCCTTTCAGACTAAGTTGATGTTGTACTCGTTTCACTGTGGACAATGACAAAATCTCACCAGCTTCCACCATCATCTTCACAAGGTCTTTTGCTTTTGTTCTTGCATTGATATGCACAAGTCGGACCAATGCACATTCATCTCTGAGACACAGAACCCATCTCCTTCCTGAGCAGTATAATGGCTGGACATTCCTATCTTGTTTGGACTTGTGTGTAATTGTTTTTACAGATGAATGAGGTATCTGGAAATTGCTGTTTAAAAACGGATCCATTTTTTTTACATGGGGCCCCATGGAAAAACAGATCAGTTTTTTTGGTGCCTTAAAAAACAGATCCGTTTTTTTCTAACATTTTTTGGCAAAAAATGACTATGTCCAAAAAACGTCCAGGGGCACAGGAGGCTCAAAAAGCACCCAAAAAAAACGGATTGGTCATGGAAAACACTTCCAAAAATGGATTGCTATGTCTGACCCTAGCCTAATACTGCACCTGACATTTCACACAAAAACAGTGCTCATCTTACTGCTCCACATATTAATACCCACCACTATGCCATTTAAAAAGTAATAGTGCCTCCTTCATGCCCCCTAGATAGTCAAATTGTCTCTAGAAAGTATTAATGTCATGTGAAAATGCCCTAAAAACATGGTCTACATTTTATCCTTAGAAAGTAATAATGCCCTTGTGTGCACCTTTGATGGTCACAATGCCCTTAGTTCCTCTATATCAATAATGGTTCTTATGTGTCCACTAAATATTTAACAATGTCCATTGAGTCTCCCAATGTACACCTTCCCTATACACAGTAGGGTGAGCCCACATCTCGCCTATATACAATATGATGGTCATACACCTCCCCTATACACAGTATAATGTACCTACAGGTCTTCTATACACAGTATGATGGGCTCATAATTCCCCAATATACAGTATGATGTCACCACAGCTCTCCTTTACACACTATAATGGGACAAAAGATCCGCTATACACAGTATAATGAGCCCACAGCTCCCTTATACACAGTATGATGGGCCCACAGCTCCCCTATACACAGTATAATGAACCCACAGCTCCTCTATACAGTATGATGGACCCATAGCTCCGATATACAGTACACAGTATAATAACCCTACAGCTCCCCTATACACAGTATGATGAGTCCACAGCTCCACTTTTCACAGTATAACGAGCCCACAGCTCCTATATAAACAGTGTAATGGGTCTACAGCTCTCCTATACAGTATTATGGACCCACAGATCCCCCATACAAAATATCATGACCCTACAACTCTTCTATACACATTATGATGTCCCCAAAGCACCCCTATGCACAGTATAATGTCTCCACAGCTCCACTATAAACAGTATGATGGACCCACACACCCCTAATCGATATATTGAACTCACAGCTCTTGTATAAACAGTATGATGATCCACAGTTCTCCTATACAGTATGATGGACCCATAGCTCCCCAGTATTATGGTCCTAAAGCTCCCCAGTGCACACTATGATGGGACCACAGCCCTCCTATGCACAGTATGATGCCCCCACAGCTCCCATATACACAGTATAATGTCCCCACAGCTCCAATATACAGAGCATATTGTCACCACAGCTCCACTACACACAGTATTATGGGTCCAAAGATCCCTCATACACGGTATGAGCCCACAATTTCCCCATAGACAGCATAATGTCCCCAAAGCTCCAATATACAGAGTATAATGTCCCCACAGCTCTACTATACACATTATAAGGAGCCCACAGGTTCCATATAAACAGTATAATATCTCCACTATACATAAGAATGGACCCACAGATCTCCCATACAAAGAATGATGACCCTACAGCTCCCCTATACTCAGTATAATGTCCCCAAAGCTCCTTTATACACAGTATGATGTGTTCCCCATACACAGTATAATGAGCCCACAGCTCGCCTATACACAGCATGATGTCCAGACAGCTCTCCTATGCAGAGTATAATGCCCCCACAGCTCTAATATACGAAGTATAATGTCCCAAAGCTCCCCTACACACAGTATGATGGGTCCACAGCTCCACTATTCACAGTATTATGAGCACACAGGTCCTGTGTGAACAGTATAAGACTCAAAATCATCCTATACATAAGGATGGACCAACAGATCACCCATACAAAGAATGATGGCCCTACAGCTCCCCGATACACATTATAATGTCCCCACAACACCCCTATACACAATGTAATGTTCTGCTATGCACAATATGATGGGTCCAAAGCTCCCCCATACACGGTATAATGAGCCAACAGCTCATTATATGTCCCACAGTTCTCCTATACACCGTATAATGTCTCCACAGCTCTAATATACAGAGTATAATGTCTCCACAGCTCCCCTATACACAGTATGATGGCTCCACAGCTCCCCAATACACATTATGATGGCTCCACATCTCCCCTATACACAGTATGATGGCTCCACAGCTCTCCACAGTTTAATACCCCACAGCTCTGGTATACAATGTATTATATCCCAACAGATCCACTATACACAGTATGATGAGCCCACAGCTCACGCATATATATGTCCCCACAGCTCCCCTATACACAGTATAATGAGCCCATATCTCCCCTTATTCATAGTATGTATTGTGTCCCACCCTACACTTTATTATGGCCACAATAATAGCCCTCAAATTGTGTAGTGCCAGTTACATTAGCTCCCATGCTTTAATGGCTTCAAATTACCACACAAATGGAATAATGGCCCCCACATTAGCCTACAAATTGTATAAGGGAAGGGCCCCCACATTAGCCTCCAAACTGTATAACTGCCTCGTATTAACCTCAAAACTCTATAATGACCTCACATTATTCCCCAAACTGTATTATTGCCCCCACATTAGTCTACAATCTGTATAATGGCCACTTTATCAGCCTCCAAACTCTATAATGTCCCACACACTTTATAAGGGCTCCCAACAGTAGTCCCTATAATGTAAAGCCTTCCCCACAGTAGCCTACCCACTCCATGCTGGCCCCCCATTGTTTTTTAATGCTCCATAATCCACCACAATCTTTAAATAAAATAATAAACATATAATTACCTAATCATGATCCTGACAAGTCAACCTGAAGGCAATGTGCTGTCATAGCGCAGATGCACATATAGGATATCAAAGTCCTGATGCGACAACATCAGCACGCTGAGAATCTGATGTCCTGCACGTGAATCGGTGCATCTCCCACTGTATCATCCTGCTATTCTATGGACCGCAGGCTAAAAAGTGACCTGCAGTCTATAGGATGTTGAGCGGTGATGCGGGAAGATCATGTGTCCCTGTTATACTACACAGCTTAACAATAACAGCGTGCATGCCAAAATAGTATGGGGTAGCAAAGCTCTGGGAAGGTCCCTCCGAGCGCATGGCCCGGGGCAACTGCCCTTTCTGCCCCCTCAGTAGCTACACTACTGGTCTTATGTCTACACAAGAAATTGAAGTCAAAGAGAAATAAAGCAGAATACTCATGGACTCCTATAGCAGCTCTAATACGGCTCAGTTCAAAACGTTATTGTAATACGATAGTGTGCATGAGAACTTACGGTATAATCACACTTGCAGGTCTATTGCTTTCACATATAATCCTGGACAACCTGTCATTTCTAGACATCTGAGAATTGTTTTGGTCACCTGCTTTTAAATCTGTCACAGATGTACAAAATGTTTACACCGTGTTAGCCAGTAGATAGAAAAATGTTAGAATCCAAGAGTCTCAGTGGTTGATACCTTTTAATGGCTAACTGAAAAGATGGTGAGTGAAGCAAGCTTTAGGGACAGTATGGCCCCTTCATCAGGCTGATAATGACACAAATTCTGAAGACACACCCATATATGCATAAGCAGGGTGAGATGGTGTAGTAAATACGACAGGTGACGTAAAGCAGAGTCAGACTTGGGAAGGGGTGAGGAGCTGGCAAAGTAAAGTTAATATTCTAAGATAAGAGGAACCCATTGTATTATTGTTCTATGATTAGTGGCCTGTGGAGACCTGAAAATTCCTCAGTGAGAGTAGAAAGCTATAAATCCATGCGAGACAGTTCATGTAAGAAGTGTCAAAAGTTAATTTTCCTCTTACTGCGGTCTGCGAGTCTGTTGGAAGATGTGATATCCCTAAATGACCTTTAAATTGATATAAAAACGCATAAATTCATGTGAGACATTCAATCCTGTTTTAAATGTGTCAAAGGTCATTATCAATTTGTATTCCCATACTCTCTCTTTCAGAGATTTGAAGTTACTTGTTAAAATGAGCAGATTCGTGTATGTTACCATGTGATCAGAGCTGCAAAAATGCTTGGCTACAGGTAGATCCATGCGCCTTTGTTTTATTGTGTGGCGATGAGAATTCATTCTTGTTCTGAATTTTTGTCCGATCTCCCCTACGTACGTACCACCTGTTGGACATTTGGTACATATAATTTAATACACCACATTGCTTGTGGTGCAACTGAAGTTACTTGGGATCTTGTAGTCCTATCTGTCCTGGGATCCTGGGAATCTTTAACTTGTCCATTTCCATTATAAATGGACAGGTTCCCAAACCGGGTAAGGATACAACAGTAGCAACCAACTATAAGCCAATCTCTCTCATAAACATAGATGTAAAACTGTATGCTAAAATTTTTGCCAATAGATTGGCACCCCTTTTCCCCTCTGTACTACATACTGATCGAGTGGGATTTGTACAGGGGAGAGAGGCGAAGAATGGCATCATCAAAACTTTATTGTTGATGGCTCAAGCTAAGACGTCCAACACCCCCTTGGGACTGATATCAGTAGATGCAGAAAAAGCCTTCGACCGTGTACATTGGGTTTCATGTTCTCAGCTCTCAAGCAGATCGGTTTGGGAGATGTGTTTATCCAAAAAATCAGGGCACTGTACACAGGCCCGTCTGCAAGAGTTAGGATCAATGGCGCATGTCAGATTCTATTTTGATGAGCAATGGAACGAGACAGGGTTGCCCGCTGTCTCCTCTCTTGTGCATATTGGTTATGGAACATTTGGCAGTGGCAAATCGGCGGAACCCCAGTGTGCACGGTCTGACGGTGGGCCAGCAAGAATTTAAGTCTTACCTCTATGCTGATGACCTCTTGCTGTACATCTCCCAACCACATATCACATTTCCATCTTTACTGGCAGAATTCACCAAATTTGGCAAAGTCAACAATTTTAAAATTAATTACAATAAAACGGAAGCCCTCAATATGAACTTAAATGTGGGAGAGGTAGAGAGAGCCAAAAGAAACTTTCAATTTTGCTGGCAATCTGGGTCAATAAAATATTTGGGAGTCCAACTCCCTGCTGATCACCAAAATCTATATCGGCTTAATTATGTTCCCCTGTTGGAGAAGATCCTGAGGTGCCATCGGGAATATGGTCAGAAGCAAATTTCATGGTTTGGGCGCATAAATGCCTTTAAAATGGATATCCTTCCGAGATTCTTATATATGTTCCAGGCGATTCCAATCAGCCTCCCTAGACATTTTTTTAAGACCATATGCTTTGCATTGATTAGATTTGTGTCAAGACAATCAAGGCCTAGGCTAAGATACCAGATATTAACCATGTCTACAATGCTGGGTGGCGCGGGACTTCCTGACCTGCAATCATACCATCAGGCAACAATGATTCTCAGATTGCTAGATTGGCACTTTAGGCTGGCTCCAAGCAGTGGATACAGATGGAACAAATAGGATACGAGGTCCCTTTACAGAACATGCCGTGGGTTGAGGAAAAGGGGAGAGACCTGGGGGATGGAGGCCCTACAGGATTTATAGTCAGAGACGTAATGAACATTTAGGATAAATTGAAACATCAGAAAAGATTTATCAGTCCACATAACCCGGTGGCTCTGATATTCCGTAACCCAGATTTTCCACCAGGAAACCGAAGAGAATGGTTCCTGGGATGGCATAGCGGATCGGATGTCAGAGTCAGACAGGTGGGCACATTGCGGGGCTTCCCCACTCTGGCAGACCTACAAGATCAGTTTCCGCGCAGGAGACTAAATTGGCTGGAATATGAACAACTATGTTCATTTTCCGGATTGGGGAAATGAGACCTAAATATACACCTAACCATGACTGAGTTAAAAAAATTATTCCTGCAAACGACACCTCCATCACGCCAGATTTCTCAACTATACAAGGATCTCAACACACCACCTCAGGGGACAATTCCTGGATATATACGGGTATGGGAGGAGGAGATGGGACATAACTTTTCAGAGGAAGAGCTCAATAAGATATTCATATTTACTCATAAAATGTCACCATCTGGATTTGCACAGGAAAAAAACTATAAAGTCCTGGCTAGATGGTATCAATACCCAGTTCAACTTAGGGCTATTTTCCCCTCGGTGAGTGTTGAATGCTGGCGTTGAGGCACGTTGTTCCATATCTCGTGGCAATGTTCTAAAATACATACATTTTGGAATATTGGTATTTGCAGCCTATGGGAAGATTTCAGGAGAACAGATGACACCATCCCCCCAGGTGGCTTTATTCTCGATCCTTCCGTGTTCAATTGAACAGCAAAAATGAAGCATTCTGCGTTATTGTATGTTGGCCACTAGGTTGTGATTCCACAACAATGGCGCACTACTCACGCTCCGACAATAGCTGAATGGATTTCGGAATTCTCCAATATTTACTACATAGAGATGATGATGTCTGAGGCCATCGGAGACAATACCAGACTGCTTTGCAACTGGCAACCGTGGATCCTATTTAAAGAAACTCCTGGGCTAGAGGAGATTCTGAGGAGAGATACGTGACATGAGATAAAACACAATAATACTGGGGGGGGGCGCGGTGTTGGGAGTGGGGGGCAGCGGAAGGGAGGGAGGATCTCCTTCTATTTTACCCTAGACCTTCCTTAGTCTTTCTCATTTATACTCTACCCCTCTTTCCCTCACTATCTTCTTTTCACTCTTTTTCCACTATACTATTCACTTACTCTCTAACTTCAAATAGAGAATATAGAAGGTTGCTACATGACCACACCAGATTAGCAGACAACACTAATGAGTCTTATGATGACAATCTATGATCTACGACAACCTCGACAAAAGAAAAAAGACGGGGAAATTTAATAGTTGCTATTTACAGTTTGATAGAATATTGTATTATTAGAAGAGGTGACATTGGGCAATATATGTGATACTTGGGAAAGAATTCATGTGTTGTTTTGGTGTGTTTCGTGACTACCCAGGTACGATTGCAGATAAACAATATATGATAGACTTTATAAACTTGGGGTTTACTACAACATGATCCCTCAATGATGAGAAGTTTATGTTTCTATTTTTTTGTACTTTTGTACCTTTACGAATATCTTTAATAAAGAAAGATTAAACATAAATGGACAGGTTTTGCACCTCTTCTGGTTGCAGGGAAAGTTTCCTGCAGCTGCTGGAGAGGACAGGGCTCTTCTGACATTGATGTTTTTTTAAATTCGAGGGTTGTCGGGCATCTTTTTGCAGGAATTTTGATTTTACCTCCCCAGCTCCTCTCCCCCTCCCAAGTCTGACTCTGCTTTACGTCACCTGTCGTATTTACTGCATTATCTCACCCTGCTTATGTATATATGTGTGTGTCTTCAGAATCTCTATCATTATCAGCCTGATAAAGGGGCCATAGTGTCCCGAAAGCTTGCTTTATTAACCATCTTTTCAGTTAGCCATTAAAAGGTATCAACCAATGAGGAATCTCAGATTCTAATATTTCTCACAGATGTACAGTATTTTTCAGATTATAAGACGCACTTTTGCTCCCCAAAATGTTTGGGAAAAGTGAGGGGTGCGTCTTATTATCCGATTCTACTGTTTGTGAACCAACCATAGGGAGGGCCTTTGGAGCAGTGGCCGGAGGGTGGAGGAAGCTGGAGCTGCATTATGCTCATGTAATATGCACTGCATCCCCCTTTCCATCACCTCAGTGCTGAAGCCGGTACTGAGAGGTGGGCAAGGGAAGTGGCATATATTATCTGAGCCTGAACTCACACCCCTATCCTGAATATGGCTCACCCTGCTGGAGCGCACACTAAAATAAAAAAAGATTGCTTCCTGCCCCCCTGCTGGCGCCTACACTAAAATAATAAACGATTGCTCCCTGGCATTATAAGACGAACCCCATTTAATATTAAAAATTATTTTTATTCTCTTTTCCTTCACCAAATTTGGGGTGCATCTTATCATCAGGTGTGTCTTATAAAGTGAAAAAATGTGGTAATTTTTACCATAAGCTGTTTATTTTAATCTTATAGTTTGCAAATGTTAATCAAAGTAGAATTCATTGAAAGACACATGACACTGATTTATCAGCATTTGTATCATTGTGCACTTTTGTATGTGTGGACACTGTATCATACTGCTCAGAAAACTTTATACTTGTTACAATGAACTACAGGCCATCTATCATCCCATCTGCAAATCTTTTGATGAGTTCTCCGATTGATTATAAACTGAATCGTTGGCTCAGCATTACTGTGATGTATGGTAATGTTTTTTGTCAGTTATTCTTGCCTATCAATCAATAGTACATAATTATTGAAACACTACGAAGGACTGATCACTATTTCCTTTTAAAGTAAAACTTTCTACAAAGTCGCACAAGTCCATTTGTCATGAAAATTTTGTCATAAAGTAAAAATGAATCTATTTATTTCCTTTATAAATCAGAATGTAATGAAGGCTGAGATTTGGACATCCTAGGCCTATATAAAATAAAGTCAAATAAATCTGTGCAATGAATTGTGCATAACAATGACTTTTTTGTTGCAATACGCAGGCTTGAAATGTTCAGTTAACTAGTCACCAATTGAGATGCTTCATAGACTTCATCTGTGTGCTTTATTGTAATGTCTCTTTAAAAGCATATTATTTATTAAGTATGTAGATTTTATGAATATAAAGTGTACATATGGAATAACTTTAGAACAGTATAAAGAAAGAGTGATCACTCGGCAATTGAAATTATTCCATATGAATTTTATTCAAAAGTATTCTATATGAATTCACAAAACTCTAGGACCATGACAACCTCAAATACAAGGGCATGTCAATGAATTAGAATATCTTCAAAAAGTTAAGTTATTTCAGTAATTCAATACAAAACGTGAAATGCATACATATATCGAGGTCTGGGGGAGTATCTATTCACCTTGCGGAAAGTATTCTGCCAGCCGGCAGATGAGGAGAATTTGAGCCGCAGTGCTCCTCTGTGAAATTGCATATGTAAATTGTCACTTAAGTAGACCAACTCTAATGCCACCAATAAAGGTAGCAATCCTAAAAGTCATAATTGACTCTTTAACAAGCCTTTTAACGCCTTAGCCTTAACGACAACCTTACGTCTCTAGACGTCAGGCTGTCGTTACCCGGTGTTTGAAGTGAGCTCCGGCGTGGAGCTCACTTCAAACCTCCGACATCTCAGCTGATCTCACTAGCTGAGATGTCGGACTAACAGCACCAATCGGTCCCGCCATCCGATCGGTGCTGTTAACCCCTTAGATCCCGCCCTCAATCTCTGAGAGCGGGATCTAAGGGAGCCGGAGCGGGCAGCACGCGCTTACCGGGCTCCAGGGGAGATTTTGCGATAACATTGCGAGATTTCCAGCACTGACGTGATAGGCTGGGGTCCTGGCTTGACCCCGGAGCCTGTCACGGAGCATTTCCTGGTTGTGGTTGGCAGGGGTTGCCAGCCACAACAGGTCCGCGATTCTGACAGATACAGAGGAGCTACAGCTCCTCTGTATCTGTCAGAAGCGATCGGACTGTGCAGCTGCATGCCTCTTTATGGGGCAGTGTAAAAGTAAGAATCAATAAGCAAATAAAGTTTTTACAAAGTTGAAAAAAAAAAAAAACCATGAAAGTTCAAATCACCCCCCATTTCTCCCATCCACAATAAAAGTATTAAAAAAAAATAATAATACAATACACATATTTGGTATCACCGCGTTCACAATCGCCCGATCTATCAATATAAAGAATCAAATAATGAGAGCCGTAAACTGCGTAGCGCAAAAAATGGTTCAAACGGCAAAATTAAGTTTTTTTGGTCGCTGCAACAATGCTAAAAAATGCAATAACGGGCGATCAAAACAGCGCATCCACCCAAGTATGGTATCATTAAAAACGTCAGCTTGAGATGCAAAAAATAAGCCATCACCCAGCCCCAGATCCCGAAAAATGAGGACGCTACGGGTCGCAGAACATGGCGCAAAAAGTGCAATGTTTTTTTTTTCATGCTTTTGAATTTTTTTACACCACCTAGATACCAGTAAAGGTATACATGTTTGGTATCTACAAACTGGTACTGACCCAATGCATCACATGGTCATGTCGGTTTTACCATATAGTGAACACGGCGACTACAAAACCCAAAAAACAAACGTGTAATTGCACTTTTTTTGCAATTTCACTGCACTTGGAATCTTTTTGCAATTTCCCTGTACATTATATGGTAAAACAAATTATTGCATCTGAAAGTACAACTCGTCCCGCAAAAAACAAGCCGTCATATGTCTGTGTCGACAGAAAAATAAAAAAAGTTATGGCTCTTGGAAGCCGAGGAGCGAAAAAACGAAAATGAAAAATGACAAATTTCTTCGTCACTAAGGGGTTAATATGATTTAGGATTTGTGCCAGATCCAATATGGCACAAATCCTAAGTCATATTAAAAGGCTTGTTAAAGAGTCAAATATGATTTTTAGGATTGCTACCTTAATTGGTGGCATTAGAGTTGATCTACTTAAGTGACAATTTGTGTATTATATAGAGTCATTACAAACAGAGTGATCTTTTTCATTTTATACTTCATACAAAAGCCTTTGTTGGTGATCACAGCTTCAAGACGCCTCCTGTATGGAGAAACTAGTAGCCTGCACTGCTCAGGTGTGATTTTTTTCCATTCAAAGACTCTTCAAATCCTGAAGGTTCTGTGGGCTCCTTCTATGAACTCTGAGCTGTTATTTCATCCATAAATTTTCTATTAGATTCAGGTTAGGTGATGGCTGGGCCATTCTAGTTGCTTTATTTTCTTTCTCTGAAACCTATTGAAAGATTTCTTGGCTGTCTGATTTGGGCCATTGTCTTATTAAAATGTTCAGCTTCGGTTCATCTTTACCATCCTGGTAGATAGCAGCAGCTTCTTATTAAGAATGTCTCAGTAATTTGTCCATTCATCCTTCCTTCAACTATATAAAATTTGCCAGTGCCATATAATGAAAAACAGGCTTATGCTATGATGTTCTGAACTTCCAAACTTCACTGTTTGTATGGTGTTTTAAGAGCGCTATCAAGTGTCTTTTGGCCTCCAAACAGTTCAAATTTGGACTCATCTCTCCAGACTATATGCTCCCAGACTATATGCCTTTCTATTTTCTTCACACAGCTTATGTGAAAGTCTTTGCTCCTTATATGAAAAGACAGTAGCACAGAGACAAAAATTGTTGGTATATACCGGTGTTATGTTAATTATCATTCATGTTGGCTTATTTCCCCATATTATGAGAATTGATCATATACCGTATATACTCGTGTATAAGCCGAGTTTTTCAGCACAAAAAATGTGCTGAAAAGTCCCCCCTCGGCTTATACACGGGTATATACAGCCCCCCCTGGTATACCGGGCCCCCCCTTGCTGGTGGCAACCTATAAAAGAAGATATCGTTATACTTATCGTATCGCCGCCGCCGCCGCTCTGTCACCGTCACCGCGCTATTCCGGGTCTTCATGCTTCCTTCACCGTCGCACAGGAAATGACATAATTTCCTGTGCGACGGTGAAGGAAGCTTGAAGACCAGGAGGAGCGCGGTGACTGTGACAGAGCGGCGGCGGCGATACGATAAGTATAACGATATCTTCTTTTACAGGTTGCCACCAGCAAGGGGGGGAGCGCGGTGACGGTGAAGGAAGATTGAAGACCCGGAATAGCGCGGTGACGGTGACAGAGCGGCGGCGGCGGCGGCGATACGATAAGTATAATGATATCTTCTTTTACAGGTAGCCACCAGCAAGGGGGGGGGCCCGGTATACCACTGGGTACCCCTGTATACCTCTGGGGCTGATGTATACAGCTCTGGGGCTGCTGTATACCGCTCTGGGGCTGCTATATACCTCTGGGGCTGCTATATACCCCTCTGGGGCTGCTGTGTATACCCCTCTGGGGCTGCTGTATACCCCTCTGGGGCTGCTATATACCTCTGGGGCTGCTATATACCCCTCTGAGGCTGCTGTGTATACCCCTCTGGGGCTGCTGTGTATACCCCTCTGGGGCTGCTGTGTATACCCCTCTGGGGCTGCTGTGTATACCCCTCTGGGGCTGCTGTGTATACCCCTCTGGGGCTGCTGTATACCCCTCTGGGGCTGCTGTGTATACCCCTCTGGGGCTGCTGTGTATACCCCTCTGGGGCTGCTGTATACCTCTCTGGGGCTGCTGTATTCCTCTGGGGCTGCTGTATTCCTCTGGGGCTGCTGTATACCCCTCTGGGGCTGCTGTGTATACCCCTCTGGGGCTTCTGTATACCCCACTGGGGCTGCTGTATACCCCACTGGGGCTGCTGTATACCCCTCTGGGGCTGCTGTGTATACCCCTCTGGGGCTGCTGTGTATACCCCTCTGGGGCTGCTGTATACCTCTCTGGGGCTGCTGTATACCTCTCTGGGGCTGCTGTATACCTCTGGGGCTGCTGTATACCTCTGGGGCTGCTGTATTCCTCTGGGGCTGCTGTATTCCTCTGGGGCTGCTGTATACCTCTGGGGCTGCTGTATACCCCTCTGGGGCTGCTGTATACCCCTCTGGGGCTGCTGTATACCTCTCTGGGGCTGCTGTATACCTCTGGGGCTGCTGTATACCTCTGGGGCTGCTGTATACCGCTCTGGGGCTGCTGTATACCGCTCTGGGGCTGCTGTATACAGCTCTGGGGCTGCTGTATACAGCTCTGGGGCTGCTGTATAGAGCTCTGGGGCTGCTGTATACCGCTCTGGGGCTGCTGTATATACCACTGGGGAGGCTGCTGTATACTACCACTGGGGAGACTGCTGTATACTACCACTGGGGAGGCTGCTGTATACCACTGAGGGGGCCTGTATACCACACTGCTGGGGGCTGTATACCTGTGCTGGGGTCCACCCTCGGCTTATACACGAGTCAATAGGTTTTTCCCAGGTTTTGGGGGCAAAAGTAGGGGGGTCGGCTTATACACGGGTCGGCTTATACACGAGTATATACGGTACTTTATTTTCTGTTTGAAATTTTAGCAACTTAAGAAGGCCAGAGGGCCAAAACGTTTTGTTACAATTCTGTCCTTCAACCAACCTGCTACTTAACAAAGTTACTAAGAATCCATTTTTGTGCCAAGTGTTTTGATATATACAGTATTTCATATGCTTGTCTATTTGAGAAAACTTTAAACACGCTTTAACATGCTTTTCGTGTAGCCATGCTGTCTTGCATGGTGAACATTCATACAGGATATAGAGTTTGAATGTATTACTTATTTTAAAAAAACAAACAATTATACTTGCTGATTCTAAGTCTTTCTGGAGCTCTCCACAAGTAGTTCTTGGACAACTCTTCTGATAATTCTCCTTACTCCATTGCCTGAATCTTGAGGGGAGCAACTGGTCCTGCCTGGAAATTATGTTCTTTCCACTTCTGAACTGTAGCCCAATAGTGCTCACTGGAACCTTCAGTGGTTTAGAAATTCTTCTGCAACCAATGCTATCAGTATATTTTGCAACAATAAGGTTGTGAAGGTCTTGAGACAGCTCACTAGTTTTACTCATCATGAGATGTTTCTTATGTGCCCCCTACCTTGGTAATGAGACACCTTTTTATATGCCATTAGTTGAACCAGCTGATATTATTTTTCACTAAATGGCAAGATTGCTTTCTAATTATTGATACATTTCAGCTGGTGTCATGACTTTCTATGTTTTTTTAAACTCTCTTTATTCACATTTTTAATACTTTTTCCCTGTGTCATTTCTCATTATTAGCATAGGATATATTAGCGTGCACACAGAACTATTTCGTGGTCGGAGGTGCTACTTAAGAGAATCGCTCTGATATCCCGCATAAATCACAGTAAAGAATAATTAACTGCACATTCTTTTTGGAATGCAATGAATAAGTTCTTTATTGCTTCAAGATAAAGGCAACTCAGACATCACACATTTCGACCAGAACTCTGGTCTTTTTCATGCTAGTTGCTAGAAAAAAACAAAATAAAAACAACATAAGTATTTACAATAATTTTACATTCTCATACCATCTACTAGAGTTGTACATGTGATATTGTGCTATGCACAAAGTATACAACAGTGATGGGACCACTAGAGATGTTCACAAAGAAACAACTCCTATCAATACATAAACTGTACACTGAAGTGGTATGTTTCACACTCTATTTTAGCAAGAGAGCAAAGAGGCATATGAGAAGAAAAAGAGAAGGAGAGGCAGATATACAGATGAAATAAATAGTTTAGTCAGATGATTAGGTCATGCGAATGGAAGGTGGGGTTCTCAGGTGTAGCACCAAGGAGGTGGATCTACCGCTCTGAACGTATTTCACTCTCACAGACAGGGAAGATGGTCCCTTACCAATTTGTGCATTGGATTAATTTCTAAAGGGGCAAATATGGAGAGAAGGAGTGAGCACTAGATTATTCTTTACTGTGATTTCTCATTATTACAAATAACTTAATTTAATGACTTCATTGGTTTGGTTTCTGCAAATATTTAGGTCTCACCCCTGGAAATAATTCCCTTCGATGTAATTGTAACATAAACAAAATTTCACCCTGATATAGTGCCAACATGGCACGAAACATGTAGGGGTGACATCCTGACCTGGCGGAACCACATATGATTAGTTATGGGTGAGTTCCATTTACTTAACTAGCTTTGTTTGAGAGCTGATTTCCATTGATACGACTGTGAGTGCATTCCTTTGATTGCAATTCTGCCTTGTAACGTTTTGCCCTCCAGTCTATCAACAATTCTCAGCACTCTTTTCTGTTTTTCCTGACTTATCAGCAGCGGGAACTGTGTGCGCTGCTCACCGGACCGGAGGGCATATTAGCCCCCCAGTCCTGTGTGTTGATCCGGTCCGCGGCTGTCTGGGTCATCCCGGACAGCCCCGGACCGGATCACGCCGCAGTATGAAGCCAGCCTTAGGCTGCTTTCACATCAAGATTTTTGTGCATCCGTGGCTATCCGTTTTAAAAAGCATAGCCACGGATCCGATTTGGCCCCCATGTATCCCTATGGGCAATGATTGGTCTTGTATGGCCATTCAATTGTGTCCAAATTGTCACATCCGATTGTGTCTGATTTTTTGCTGTACCCAGAATCGGAGACTGCTCCGATTTTGGGCACAGCCGACCAAATTAGACACAATCGGATCAAATAGCAAATAACATGGGGGCCTATGGAGCGCAGGTCCGAGAAAGAATCGGATCATTTTCCAGACCCGATTTTAGTGTGCTGAGCGTGCTCAGTACACTAAAACTGTTCTGTTCCCGTGTAATTTCACTTCCGCAATGTATATAAATACATTGCAGAAGTGAAATATAACAAAGCAAGTGTTAAAAATAAAAAAGGAATCCTCACCTCTCCAGCAAGTGTCCCGCGATGTGCGCCATCAGGTTTTGAGAGCTTAAGGAACTAGATCAGCTGACCAGGCAGGGCAACTCGACCAGCTGATTGGTCACATGACCACATCAGCGTGGTGTAAATTGCCCGCCAATCGGTTTTGGTCATGTGACCAATCAGCTGAGCGGTTTGCACCACCATGCCCGGTCAGCTGATCTAGGCCCTCGGAGCTGGATGGCGCACATCATGGAACACTCACCGGAGAGGTAAGGATTTTTTTTTTTTTTAACACTTGCTTTATTTTATTTCACTTCCGCAATGTATGTATATACATTACGAAAGTGAAAGTGAAAGTGCCTTGCTTGCCTGGCTCCTACCAGCTCTTTCTGTGTCCGGATCCATGAAAATCACTGACCCGGACACAGAAATGGCATCTGGAGGCACACATACAATCCTGTCCGTTCCTGTCCGTGGGGTCCTGCAAAAAACAGGACAGGAAAAAATTGTGATGGGAAAGTAGCCTAAATCTTGTATTAATATACAAAATTTCATAGCATTGTAACATTGTTTACAGATGGCTCAATCATCACAAAACTAACAATTCTTTTTAGTTAATTTCTTGCAGCAAAGCAAATGAACAATTGTACAATAGTTTCACAGTTTGACTTTCCTTTGTGAAACACACTTTATTTGGCTCAGGACTGTCAGAGCGATGCTTCGCCACACACTAGAGAATAACTGTTTCTGGTCTTCTTGAGTGCTCAGTGATGAATTTAATGTACTTATGAGTGCAATGGAGTGTTCAGTGGCATCATTCATGATTTTCAATCCAGCGACTCTTGAGGATGCATCAGTGTAATAGACAAGGATCTTAATGAAGAAAATCTTGGTTTATTTCCAGTGCAACAAACAGTTTTTTTTGTGTTGGGTGACATGAAATGATGAAGCTTTTTGTGTGACACAAGGTATTTGGCAAGCTGCATGCGAGTTGACCAGACATTGTTGCCTTCCTTCTGCAAGGCCAATACCATCTCAACCTTTTCTGCGGTTTCAACCTCACTGTCAAAAAAATGCAGACCCACCATAATCTCACTAAGGAATCACAGCTGTCTGATGAACGGTTTTATTGCTGTCTCATCAACAGGTGCATTGATTCATTTATATGCTATGTTGCAGTAATATATAAATAGGAATACACGATCAAACGTCCCATAGTTTGCAAAAAACAAGTGATTTTTAATGACAAGTAAAAACAGGGGGTTACAACCACAGTACAAGCAGCATTATGGCAGGCTGCACCACTGACACACACAAGATATACCGTATATACTCGTGTATAAGCCGACCCGTGTATAAGCCGACCCCCCTACTTTTGCCCCCAAAATCTGGGAAAACCTATTGACTCGTGTATAAGCCGAGGGTGGACCCCAGCACAGGTATACAGCCCCCAGCAGTGTGGTATACAGGCCCCCGCAGTGGTATACAGGCCTCCCCAGTGGTAGTATACAGCCCCTAGAAGTGTGGTATACAGTAGCCTCCCCAGTGGTATATACAGCAGCAGCCCCAGTGGTAGTATACAGCAGCCCCAGAGATATATACAGCAGCCCCAGTGGTAGTATACAGCAGCCCCAGAGGTATATACAGCAGCCTCCCAGTGGTATATACAGCAGCAGCCCCAGTGGTAGTATACAGCAGCCCCAGAGATATATACAGCAGCCCCAGTGGTAGTATACAGCAGACCCAGAGGTATATACAGCAGCCCCAGTGGTAGTATACAGAAGCCCCAGAGGTAGTATACAGAAGCCCCAGTAGTAGTATACAGAAGCCCCAGTAGTAGTATACAGCAGCCTCAGTGGTATATACAGCAGCAGCCCCAGTAGTAGTATACAGAAGCCCCAGTAGTAGTATACAGCATCCCCAGAGGTAGTATACAGAAGCCCCAGAGGTAGTATACAGAAGCCCCAGTAGTAGTATACAGCAGCCTCAGTGGTATATACAGCAGCAGCCCCAGTAGTAGTATACAGAAGCCCCAGTAGTAGTATACAGCAGCCCCAGTAGTAGTATACAGCAGCAGCCCCAGTGGTAGTATACAGCAGCAGCCCCAGGGGGTATATACAGCAGTAGCCCCACGGGGTATATACAGCAGCAGCCCCAGTGGTAGTATACAGCAGCAGCCCCAGGGGGTATATACAGCAGCAGCCCCAGGGGGTATATACAGCAGCAGCCCCAGGTGGTATATACAGCAGCAGCCCCAGGGGGTATATACAGCAGCAGCCCCAGGGGTATACAGACCCCCCCTCATTAGTATACAGGGGCCCCAGCTGTATACAGCAGCCCACGCTGTATACAGCCCCCCCCGTGGTATCCAGGGCCCCCCGTATATACAGCCCCCCCCGTGGTATCCAGGGCCCCCCTTGCTGCACCTGTAAGGGAAGATATCAGTATACTTATCTCTGCCGCCGCCGCCGCCGCTCCGCTTCTCGGTCACCGCGATGCTCCGGGTCTTCATGTTTCCTGTTCCTTCTCCGACGCTCGAACAATGACGTCATTTCCTGAGCGCCGGAGCAGGAACAGGAAGCATGAAGACCCGGAGCATCGCGGTTGACCGAGAAGCGGACGCGGCGGCGGCGCGGCAGCGATAAGTATACTGATATCTTCCTTTACAGGTGCAGCAAGGGGGGCCCTGGATACCACGGGGGGGCTGTATATACGGGGGGCCCTGGATACCACGGGGGGGCTGTATATACGGGGGGGGGGCGGGATACCACGGGGGGGCTGTATATACGGGGGGGGCGGGATACCACGGGGGGGCTGTATATACGGGGGGGCGGGATACCACGGGGGGGGCGCTGTAAAGCTATTACCGTATATACCCGTGTATAAGCCGAGGGGGGACTTTTCAGCACATTTTATGTGCTGAAAAACTCGGCTTATACACGAGTATATACGGTATGTGAGATTGTATCAATGCACAAGGTTATTTCATGCCAGAGGATAAAAAAAAACAAAAACACACACATAATACATAGAATTAGTACAACATAGTTTATACCCAATGGGTGTACATATGTGCAATATATAAAGGTTTTATACCCAGCTAGGCACATTCAACCTAGGTGCAGTTTCACCTGAGTATCTATAATAATGACATTTGGCTCAATGTGTAGTAGATCTGGGATATGGATGTCCTGACTCTGGTTGCATATAAAGCTCATATAGCAACCACACTATTGAGACCAGTATCTGGCAGAATATACTGTGCAAGTTACCTATGAAGTGCTGCAGTGCTCCTTGCGTCTCTCAGTCAATGGTGCCCCCGACCCCTACAGCCGTTTCGGCTCCACCTTCATCAGGGGGTGTCAGTCTGGGCTGTATAGTGGGCTTAAAAAGGCTGGCCAGCCAATTAGAAATTAATGGACACAGCAGTCTAGTTTACATTGCTGCAATCCCAGAAAATGTGGGTGTGACCCCAAATGCATCATCAGGGAGCCGGTCACATGGAAGTCACGTGACCGCGCTCCACGAATGAGATCACGGAAAACAGTCTGTGTAGTCAGTTACTAAGGTTACAGAACCTATGTCATCAGGAAGGGCCTGAACAACTCTGGTATCAAGAAATTAACCCCTTCTCCGCTTCTATACATAAACTATTGCCACAAACAGCATTTTAAAGGGAACCTGTCACCCGATTTTAAGTCCCCACACTATCTCTAGCTGTCCCTACACCTTCCTAGCAGCTCCCTATCTATCCCTTTCTTATCTAAAGTGGCCCTATGAAAGATGTGTAAAATAAGTATAAACTTACTGCAGTCCCCGTGGTTGGGGTACTGGGTAGGCGTGTCCTCAGTTCCTTCAGCACACCTCCTGGTTGTAATGCACGCCCCACTGGGCGGCATTATTCTGGGTCCACTCAGCCCCATTAATTTGAATCTCCCGCCCTCTACACCTCTTTGCACCGGCTGGGCGTCACATCCAGCACGGTGCATTATGGGCCGTCATGTGATCGGCTCCGCGCATGTGCAATGCGCTTATTGAAGCCGGGGCCGATCACGTGATCAAGCCCAGAATGCACTAGGGCCGATCACGTGACGGCCCATAATGCACCGCGCCAGATGTGACGCCCGGCCGGTGCAAAGAGGTGTAGAGGCGGGAGCTTCAAATTAATGGGGCTGAGTGGACCCAGAATAATGGCGCCCAGCGGGGCGTGCATTACAACCAGGAGGTGTGCTGAAGGAAGGAATGTGTAGGGACAGCTAGAGATAGTATAGGGCCTTAAAATCGGGTGACAGGTTCCCTTTAAACAATAGGTGGATTACAACCTGTAGAACTATATATAAAGGGAAACATACAATAATATATCATAGTTATTACCATGTATTTACAATATAATCAATTTAATGTTTTATCCCCACATAAAGTCCACCCTGATCAAAATCCATATTGTGGCATATGACAGGTGCTCCAACATGATCGTCCAGTTATTTGCAGATGCGATGACATAGCTCTGATTACACGTATCTTGCCGTGGTCCACATAATATTATATTCCAATTGGGTCAATGTTTCATCATTTTGATCTAAGTCAAAGAGTCCACTTTGAATCTCAAGGCTGTAGCCTATTAAAAACATGGATAAAAAAACCCTGATTAGGATCAACACCGATAATGGCAACCCAGATAATGTCAATCACAAATATGAAATGAACCTACTCATTCAGTCCCTCCGGCTGTAGGGTGCCAAGCCTCCAAATCCAACATTGCAATTTAGCTATAGGTCCACCCCGCACACCTAGATCTACAGTGTCGATACCCCTCACCTTAAGAAGTTCACCTCGGGATGCATGATGCTCCCAGAAAGGTCTGGGCAGTGTTTTAAGATGTACAATATCCTGGCACTCCTTCGCCGCATTTATAGCCAGGACATGCTCCCGTACCCGTACCTTTAGGGGTCTTGTAGTAAGCCCCACATAGATTTTATCATAGCCCCACATAGATTTTATCGCAAAGACAAGTGGCGTAGTAGACCACAGCTGTTGTGGTACAGGTAATTGACTTTCTAATTGAGAAGGTTTTTAGTCCCTTAGAATCCCTAAATGTATCCGTTCTTATAATATTGGGGCATGCCACGCATCTGCCACATGGGTGGCAGCCACCCTATTAGGGACGGTATCCAAAAAGGTGGTCTTACTACCCACATAATGGCTGGACACCAGATGATCACGCAGGTTCCTTGATCTGCATATCGCTATCATAGGGCGCAGAGGGAAAATCTTAGCCAATATAGGATCTGCCAATAAAATTGGCTATCCCTGATCTAAACAAGAGCGTATTTTCCCAAATTGCCCATTATACGTGGTCACAAACCTTGTATGACCATCTCGTGCCCTGCTCGTCCTGCCATATAACAACTCATTTCTGGAACTATGAAGTGCTCTGTGAAACGCATGTTTCACGGACCTTCTGCTGTACCCACGTTCCAAAAATCAATTTTTTTAATTCCACAGCACGGGTACGGAAATCTGCCTTGGATGATCAAATACAACTAAGCCTCAGAAATTGCCCCACCGGTACCGACCGGATCATATATGGTGGGTGAGACGAGGTAGCATGTAGTAGTGTATTAGTAGACATGGGTTTCCTGTATATGTCAGTCTGCAGACATCCACTGACATCCTGCTATCCAGGAGCTGACAACCCTGCAGAACTTCTAATACAGATTAAGGTTGTGCTCCTGTGCTGTTAGTAGCTGTTTTCGGTTCTAGAGATACCTCAGTTCCTTCTCCTGACACTAGTACTGGAAGTTGCTTAGCAGTTTTATTGCGAGTCTGGCTGGCAAAAACTTTCTCTTCCCAGTGTACAGTCGGTGAACTACTAGTGTTGAAGGAAACTTTGATAGCATTTCTGCAATCTCTAGAGCTTGTGTAGATTCCCAGTTCAATGTGAGACTGTCTAGATCAGGGGTCCCCAACCACCGGTCCGCGGACCGGGATCGGGCCGCGGGGGTCTGTGTGCCAGTCCGCGCCGCCGCAGACCAGCACTACACAGTGTGCTGAGCTCTGCGGCGGCTCTGAGCGCTGGGATGTGGCCCGCCTCCCGGGGTGATGTCATCGCCCCCCACCGCTGCAGCAATTAGGTTGTCTCGGCTGTATGCATACATGTATGGGAGAATCTCTCGCCCATCACAGTGCAGAAGCCGGGCCAACCACGGTGCAGCAGCCAGGCCCTGATTGGCTACTGGCTGTTGCACTGTGATTGGCCCGGCTTCTGCACTGTGATGGGCGGAGAGCTTCTCCCATACGTCTATGCATACAGCCGAGACAACCTAATGCTTCAGGTGCAGGGGGGGCTGGTGACTGCTATTTGTGTGTGCTGGAGATGGTGGGGGCTGGAACAGGATAATAAGGGCTTTAAGTGCATGGTGGGAACTAGAAGAGGAGGATGGTGGGGCTGGAAGAAGAGGATACTGGGGCTGGAAGAGGAGGATGGTGGGGCTGGGAGAAGAGGATACTGGGGCTGGAAGAGGAGGATACTGGGGCTGGAAGAGGAGGATGGGGGTTGCAAGAGGAGGATGATGGGGCTGCAAGGGATTATAATGGGGGATATGGTATTGGGGCTGCAACGGAATTATGTGGATACCACATTGGGGGCTGCAAGAGGATGGAAAAATAAAACATCCCCTGAAAATAATACGTAACACATCTTTTGGGGGAAGCAGAGTGCTAAACTCCACCCCTTATCTATGGCCACGCCCCCATATGACCAAAGCCCCGCCGGGCCACGGACAAATGGGCTTGCATGAAGCCGGTCCCCGGTGCAAAAAAGGTTGGGGACCACTGGTCTAGATCATGGCCAAAAGACTGAGAAGCAGCAGGAAGGAAGTAGGTTGCTTTTCTATTAGTGGTATTAATTCTGTCAAGAACCGACTTACCAACCCATGTTTCCTGGGACTAAAAGGCCTTTTGCCCTCATCACTATTATTATTATTTTTATTTATTTATATAGCGCCATTAGGTTCCATGGCGCTTTACATGAGGATAAGGGAAACAAGAACAAGTACACTAAATCTAGGTGATCGGGACGTACAGGTACAGGAGGGGCAGGGACCCTGTCCACGAGGGCTCACTGTCTACGAGGGGCGGGTGAGATACAGTAGGATGTGGGAATGTCTGGTATGGGGCGGTCGCCTGGGTCTCATGGCAGGTTGTAGGCTTGACGGAATAGGTGAGTCTTCAGGTGACACTTGAAGCTTCTCAGGGTAGGAGAGTGTCTGACGTGTTGGGGCAGGGAATTCCAGAGTCTGGCATATGCCCGGGAGAAGTCCTGGACTCAGTTGTGCGAAGAGGTGATGAGGGGGGAGCAGAGGAGGAGTTCTTGGGAGGAGCAGAGGTTGCGTGAGGGTAGGTATCGTGAGACCAGGTCGGAGATGTATGGTGGGGCCAGGTTGTGTATGGCTTTGTACGCCATGGTTAGTGTTTTGAATTGAGAACTCTTGGAGGCGGGGAGCCAGTGAAGGGCTTGGCAGAGAGGGGAGACAGGGGAGTAACGGGAGGACAGGTAGATTAGTCAGGCAGCGGAATTGAGAATAGATTGGAGAGGTGTGAGGGAGTTAGTCGGGAGACCATTGAGGAGGTTGCAGTAGTCAAGGTGGGAGATGATAAGAGCATGAATGAGTGTTTTAGCGGTGTCGTGGGTGAGGAAGGAGCCGATCTGTGAGATGTTCTTGAGCTGGAGCCGGAGGGATGTGGTGAGGGCCTCGATGTGGGGCTTGAAGGATAGGGAGGAGTCAAAGATTACCCCGAGGCACTTGGCTTGGGGGACTGGGGAGAGGGCGCAGTCGTTGAGGCAGATGGATAGGTTGGGAAGTGGGGGGGAATTTCTTGGGGGGAAGACTATGAATTCAGCTTTGTCCATGTTGAGCTTAAGGAAGCGAGCAGAGAAGAAGGATGAGATGGCGGAAAGGCATTGTGGGATTTTGGAGAGTAGGGAGGTGATGTCAGGGCCGGACAGGTAGATTTGGTTGTCGTCGGCGTAGAGGTGGTACTGGAGGCCGTGGGACTCAATGAGTTGCCCTAGGCCGAGAGTGTATATGGAGAAAAGTAGGGGTCCCAGGACCGAACTATCATTCTAACATTATCAGAAGTCCCATTCTTGCTGAAGCTGCTACTACTGCAAAGCTCAGCTGATGCTGTCTGTTGCTGAACTCGCTCAGCTTACCTTTTTCATCGTTTTGCTGCCTGTAAGTCTTTCATAGCTCTTCTTTCCTTGACCTTGGCCAACTTTCTGTCTAATGGTCCCAGGCTTCCATGACAACCTTTTTTTCTTCGAGCAAGCAAGAAGTCACGATCTTCCCGATGTTTTATAAGTTTCATGGCATCAGTATGAGTGACATGAGACAAATCATCACGTTTATTAACAAATTTCTTCCTGAATTCATTGTGTTTTGTTTCTTTATTTAGCATTCTTTTGACTTTTCCATTGACCAGGCTCTTCATCTTACTGATCCTGTGATATTGTTGCTTTTTGTAGGACTCGCACTTTTTCTCATAACCAAAGTACCTCTTTGGCTGCAATGGTAGTTTATGACCTGCATTGTATAGAATCGCAACCAATATATACTAGTATATTGGTTGCGATTCTATACAATGCAGGTCATAAAATCTGGTCAACACTTGCCGATTTGACAGCATCTTGAAACCAGTAATACTGCCTGCTATTCCTCCAATTAACCATATTCCTCTAACACCTCAATCTGAGTAAGTAATTTTTTCTGACAACAGTGACTAAACCTGTTGAAGGCCTAAATATAGTAAACATAAAACCATATTTCATTATAGTTTTATATGATGCTGCTAGGGATGAGTGAATCCCTTTGTATTTGACTGTGCACCTTCTCCTTCTCCATTATGCTAAAAACTTAGGGAAGGGTTAAAACTGCAAAGTTTTTTTATTGGCTGCCATGCAGCCTTTCAGCAAACTTTATTGTATGGGATGGAGGACAGGACACTCAAGTGCATGCTACTCTGCGTGCTCGCACTACGCTCCATTCACGTCCAGTGCGGGCTGAACAGAGGCCAAACTCGGCTGAAACCAAATACATGGGAATAAATTGAAGTACATAAGAGGACAAAGAAGGAGTATATGGCTAAAAAAGGGCATTTTTATTTCAAACAAAAATCATATATAAAAACATAGATCAATATAGAGAATTACAATATCAAATATAAAGGCAGGAATGAGGTCCAAATAGGGAGAACACACACAGCACCCTGGCAGTATCTGCAATAACAAAGGGGTCCCAAGGGAGTATGGAGTTGAGTAAAATAAGTACTAAAGATAACACTGGTCCAGAGCACTAGAAACTCCATCTCATAAAACTAATAAGTACCGTAATCAAAGGTTACCACATATTAAAGGCTTTCCCATAGGGGAGGAAGAGATGAAAAGAAATACAAAATTTAAAAACCGGTAGCATAATGACAAAGAAGTAATCAAAAAAAGAAAATATGGCATTACTTCACAAAAAGAGAGCAAAACATAAGAATTCATTAAATCCTTTTGGTGTCATTGCATTCAGAATAGTGATCCTCCATCTGAGTCAATAATTTTTTCACATCACCTCAACATATATCAAAATAGATCATGTCGATAGTACAAACCATGAAGGAGTTTGGGTTGCATCCATGATGAATTTTATAGTGTCGTGGTATTGCTGTGAGTTCAGCAATGTCGGCCACCAACTGCACCACGCCATTGACTCGCACAGGCTCCTCCACCATCACTCATAAATCCCTTGAAGTGAAGTGTATATTTATATATATATATATATATATATATATATATATATATATAGTCAGAAAAACAGACAGCACACCTCAATATAATGAAGTGGACGATTTTATTCCAACCTCATGTGATGCAACGTTTCAGAGGTTGCCCTCCTTTATCAAGCACATGAGGTTGGAATAAAATTGTCCACTTCGTTATATTGAGGAGTCCTGCCTGTTTTTCTGGTATATGTACATGACGGTTGAGTACAGTGGGCACAGAAAGTATTGCACCCGATTTTTTTCATAAGAAAGTGCTGATTCTTTTTTTGTAATTTATATATATATATATATATATATATATATATATATATATATATGTATATATATATATATATGCCCAGTGCCTCACACACAGTGTCCTAAGCCAGCAGCCTCGGGTCCTGGCGGGCAACGTCTTCCTGGCCCCCTTGACCCTATGCAGCTGCCCTTTTAGCGATTGTGTGCGAATGTGTCTGTGGCACTTACAGATATCACAGCCTCCGGTTTGCTAGATGAGTCTTACAGTCTCTCCACTATTCTGGGGCCGGTCCCCAGTGCCACCTGGTCCCTCCACCTGACTACGGTCAGCGTGAATTCAGGTGCCACAGGTGGATCCCTCACTTCCCGTGCCCCTAGGACCCCTTCTCTCTCTCCGGAGCTCCTCACCGGCTCCTGTGTCTCTCCTCCCGCTTCTCTTGTCCTGGGACGAGCTCCTCTTTCCTCCAGTCCCCAGGATGTCTCTCCTCAGATGAACTGGCGTTTTCCTCAAGTTCTCTCTACTTCCGGGTGTCCTACCCTTATCTCCTTCCTCCACCCAACCCCTCTACCTAGTTCCCCCTCCAGCCTGAGATGGGGCCCTCCCTCAATAGGGTCTGCCCAGATCCCCTGGCCTGGAGTGGTGTGGTGTTGGGTGCGGGTGTGCAGGTACCGGGTAGTACCTTCTCCTTACCCAAGAGTGGGGTACCACACCTCTGGCTGAGGTGCAGTACCTCTCTGGTGACTGGACCCTCAAGGGCACCACATACCCCCCCATAAAACACAGCACGCCCACAGGCTGGAACAGAGTAAAACAGGTGTTAAAATCATGCAACATTTTTGTGAAATGCATTTCAACATTATTACAATTAAACAGGTAACTATCTCTTACCTTTATGGGAGGTACTCTTCACTTGAACGTTGCATACAAATACTGGGTATATAAAATATAGTATTACTCTAAATAAAAAACTTTGTCAAGTAAGTTCAACAGAGTCCAGTGAGAACCCCAACCAGGATGTCGTTCTCACCATCCTAAATGCAATAAGGGGGATAAGGGGGAACCCATTTTGAACCCCCAATGTTGGCCCTGGACGTGGCAGCAAAGCATAGCTGGTCAGCTCATTGGACCATTTTTCGGCCATGCCAGACAGCTTTTGTTCTTTGGTCAAGTTACAGGCACAAGATGTCCAGGTAGTACCCCCAATGCTGGCTGTAAAACCAACAAGGAGCACACCAAGTACCAAGTACCAACTATACACAAGAAGAGTTCTGGCAAGGCAATTCACTGTCCATGACCACATTGTGCTTTAATTATAACCAGGATTACACCCTCACTCTATCAATCATCACACAATGAACGCCTAACCAGATTAACTATAAACCAACTATATACATCATGCTGCCGCTCTCTATTTCCTGAGCAGTTTTTTAGGTCTGGACCCTCAGGGGCCCCATATATATATATATATATATATATATATATATATATATATATATATATACTAGGGGAAAAACCTTGCAGCACTCAGCTACTACCAATGATGTACACATGCTGACAAGCTATATATATGAGAAAAATGTAAAAACTTACGTTTTTTTCAATAAACTCAAAATTCTTATAATTTTTTTTAAATCTGAAGTTCTTAGTACACACATTGGCCAATGTCTGCTTGCTCGTCGACTGCGACAAAGTGACTTCAGGTCCGACGAGTCCTAACGCTGACACCCAAGTCCTCCTTGTCCACCCTACCCCACTACTAAGTGGGCGGACACCATCTAGACCCTAGATCATCTGTAGGCAACGAGGGTGCACATTGCAGTAATGGAGCCAGCCACTCCACACGATACAAAAAGGAAAAAACTGCACAGCACTCACAGACAATATATATATATATATTCAGACAACTGCAAGTTGCATAAATGATCACATCAGTGCTATTACACGAGATGTATTCCTTGATCTCAAGGTGCCAAGAGCCATCAGTGGTATCGAAACTGGAACAGTGGGAGAAATTGGCACAGGAAAGGCAACAGCCATGTTGGAAACAACCCTTCATGGGACCCCTAGAACCAAAAATGTCAATCTTAGGTGGTATTTAGTGACATTTGACTAAAATGTCAAATGTAATATTTTTTGCAGCATTTGGTGGCCATTAAAGAAGCATTAGATGAAAATTGGCTCATGGTAGAATCTGATAGCAAAATATACCAATACTTCCCCAATATCATAGTATCCCATTTTTCACTAATTGTAGCAATAAATCTGGAGTTTTGATTGAGATCATTACTTTTTACTTTACTGTGAAAAAATTGATTATGTGGAATAGCCTTTGTACTTCTATAGCCCTTTTCATATGTGGTGTAAAATCACTGTTTTGGCGCACAACAGGTTTCTGAAGGGCAGGAGTGCCATTTAACTTTTGAAACTCAAAATTGGCTGGAATCCTTACCGAACACCATGTCGCGTTTGGAGAGTCCCTGATATGCCTAAAAAGTGGAGCTCCCCCACACAAGTAACTACATTTTGGAAACTAAACCCCTCAAGAAACTTACCTAGACGTGTGGTGAGCACTTTAAACCCCCAGGTGTTTCACAGAAAATCAGAATGTTGAGCTGTGAACATAAAAACCCATTTTGTCCACAAACTGTTCTTTGCGCTCAATTTCTTTCTTTTCACAAGTATAATAGAAAAAATTGTACCATACAATTTGTTGTGCAATTTCTCCTGAGTATGCGGATACCCATATGTGGTGACAAACTACTGTTTGGAAGCAAAATAGGGCTTGCAAGGGATGAAGCACCATTCGAATTTAAAATTTGTTGGAATCAATAGCGGACACCATGTCGCATTTGGAGAGTCTTTGATGTACCTAAACAGTGGAGCTCCCCCACAAGTGACACCATTTTGGAAACTATACCCCTTAAGGAACTTATCTAAATGTGTGGTGAGTACTTTGAACTCCCAGGTGCTTCACGAAAAGTTTGAATCTTAAGGCGTGAAAATAAAAATCACATTTTGTCCACAAAAAGTTCTTTGAGCTCAATTTTTTTTTCACATTTTCACAAGGGTAACGGCATAATATAATTTGTTATGCAAATTCTCCTTAGTATGTGGATACCCATATGTTGTGGAAAAACTACTGTTTGGGGGCACCGCAGGGCTTGGAAGGGAAGGAGAGCCATTCAAGGTCAAAATTTGCTGAAATCGTTAGTGGACACCATTTCACGTTTGGAGAGCCCCTCATGTGCCTAAACAGTAGAGTGCCATGACAAAAGACCTTATTTTGGAAACTAGACCTCTCATGATATTTATCTAGATGCTTGGTGAGCACTTTGAGCCTCCAGGTGCTTCACAGAAATTCAGAATGTTCAACTGTGAAAATTTAAAAAAACACATTTTCTATATAAAAATGTTCTTTGAGCTCAATTTTTTTGTTTTTACAAGAGTAATAGACAAAATTGAACCATTTCATTTGTTGTACAACTTCTTCTGAGTATGCCGATACCCCATATGTTGTGGAAAACTACTGTTTAGGAGCACAACAGGACTCGGAAAAGGAAGGAGTGCCATTCAAACTCAAAATTGGTGGGAATAGTCAGTAGACACCCTGTCATATTTGGAGAGCACCTGATGTGCTTAAAGAAAGGAAAAACCCCAAAGGTAACCCTTTTTTGGAAACTAGACTCCCCAAGAAACCTTTCTGGATATGTGTGAGCACTTTGAACCTCAATGGGATTCACAGAATTTTAGAGTCATGAAAAGAAAAAAAATCTTATTTTTCCCACAAAAATTTTCTTTTAGCCCCATATTTTGTATTTTTAAAGGTGCACAAAACTGTTATTGACCGCAGTTCACATTGACTCCCTCTGCCTCATCACAGTGAATCTTCCATTTTCCAGAGTTTATTTTCAATTGAATTTTCCATTTTCCAGAGTTTATTTTCACTTAGAAATGAATACTGAGAGTCTGGACTAATCATTGACGTTGCACAGAGGGACGGGCAGGGGAATATGCATGAGACATTTACATACTACTGACTAGTCAGCACAAGACACCAGAATTTCAAGAGTTTATAGCAACATAATGAGGCCACATATAGGAAAAAGTTATGTATCTTAACAAGTCTACCTAAGCCCCATATCAGGATATTGTTAGAATGGTACACAAAAATCACCTGTCCATTTAAGCTCTAAAAATAGGGGGAGAATTACTTTGGAGCTTTGATCAGGTGCTATACCTATTTTCATGTGATGTTTTTCAAATTATTACTATCATAGTGAACCCCTTCATGACCAAGTATGCAATAGTACATCTTTGGTCATTTCTTGCCCCCTGATACGGGCTCAGGCGCTGAGCTTGCATTCTTTCCCCCACATATCAGTTGATGTCATCAGCTCAGATATGTAGCTAACACCACCAATCAGATCAACGATCCTATCGGAGGTGTTAACCTTTTGGATCAAGCTGTCACTCACGGACAGCGTGATCCAAGGCCCTGTGGCGGTGATCGTGCCATTCCCCGCTTTGATCAGAGGTCCCGTGATGCAATCACTTGATCTCTGTCTGGAGAGCCCGGGGTCCTGTAATGACCCTGGAAGCTGTCCTGAATCACTTCCTGTCTGAGATGTCCCAGTGACCTCATCGGCAGGGAGTGATAATTTTCCTTTTGTTTGTGTTGTAGCCCATCCAAAGACAGGAGAAGCAATCAGACAGTGGTGTACTGATGCCCTCTAGTGGGCAAAGTAAAATAAAGAAAAAATATTAAAAAACTAAAAAAATATGAAAAAAAAACACATAAGTTCAAATCACCCCTCTTTTGCCCCATTGAAAATAAAACTATTAAAAAATAACAAATATACACACATTGGGCATTTTTGAACGCAGCAAGAGCAAATCTATCAAAATATAAAATCAATTAATCAGCTACATAAACTACGTAACGGAAGAAAAGTCCAAACCCCAAAATTAAGTTTCCTTGGTCAATGCAACATTGCAATAAAATGCAATAACAGGCAATCAAAACATCACATCTATCCAACAATGGTATAATTAGAAACGTCCACTCAACCCACAAAAAATAAGCCTTCATACAGCCCCAGATCCTGAAAAATGAGAATGCTGCGGGTCTTGGAAAGTGGCGCAAAAGAGCAATTCTTTTTTTTTTTTTTAATTTCTGCATTTTTTTTCACCACTTAGATAACAGTAAAACTATACATGTTTGGTATCTACCAACTCATACCGACCCGAGGCATCATACTGATACATCAGTTTTACCATATAGTGAACATGATGAATTAAAAAACCCAAAATAAAACGTGTAATTGCACTTTTTGTTTGCAATATCACCGCACTTGGAATTTGCTTCCCATTTTCCTGTTCACTATATGGTAAAATAAATTATTTTATTCAAAAAAACAACTTGTCTCACAAAAACAAGCTGTCATATGGCTATATTGATGGAAAAATATAATAGTTATAGCTCTTGGAAAAACGGAAAATGGAAAATTGCCTCGGGGTGAAGGGGTTAAATGGAATCTGCCAGCAGGTTTTTTTCTAACTGAGAGCAGCATAATGTAGAAAAAGAAACTTTGATTCTAATGATGTATTACTTAGTTTACTCAGAGCAGTAGTTGCAACACAGACTTTTTAGATGTTACACGCGCAGTACTTGGAAACCTAACACAACGCTCTTTGTGTACATTGTATATTAACAGTTAGCTGCTAATCGGTATTGGGGGCGTGGTCTTACACAGGCACGAGCTTGTGCAGTGATATTTTCACCGCACAGTCTAATAAGTGACACATCCTTGAAATCAGTGTGTCAGCCCCTATCTCATGTTGTCCTCGGATTATATAACTAAAACCTACTGACAGATTCCCATTAAGCTTTATTGTTTTTGGATTTGCAATAGTCAGAGCCTATACGATATCTGCTAGTTTTGCTAGAACAAACATAGTTTAACACAAATTCCCGTTTGTTCCTATATAAACAAAATCTACAGTTTTGCTCTGTGCTCATGTCACCTGCTGCTTCCTTTCGCTACACGGTGGCTGATATTTATTTTGTACTATCAGTATGTGACATATTTTTTCTGGGCTCGTACAGTTACTTACAGATAAGTTGCAGAATGATGCAATGAAGTGTGACTTTAATTTTATACAAGAAATGGATGGCGTGTTACTGTCAGGAGCAGTCATGTTTACAAGACATAGATTCCAGTCAGGTACATCAGATATATTCATGTCAGCTATGCTTGTCATCACTCTGGTTGAGTTTATAATGGAAGACCAGAAAACAATTTCAAATTAAGGTTACCTTCAATACATAAGAGATCAATCTTACAGGGAAATCTATATACATTGGAGCACACATTAATAATTAAGGAACACAATATGTTAATTTGTTTAATATTTATTCATGATTAGATCAACTCTCCAAGATATTGTAAACTTTGTGAAAAATATTTAAACATTTGCTTACCCTTCTTCAAAGTCTGAATATTACCATTGGCTATTTACTAAGCAGGTGACATATGTATTTGTATTTCTCACCTTTCCTGGGTACGGCACCAGGCATTCTACGGCTAGGCTGGATTCCTCTGTTCTCCTGCATGTTGGGTTACCACCGTCCTAACCCAGCATTCACCTTTGAGGTCACACACTCAGGCATTATAGGCCAGCTCGGGTAGCACGCTGCCTTAAGGCCCTGTCACACAGAACGAGATCGCTAACGAGATCACTGTTGCATCGCAAATTTTGTGACGCAACAGCAATCCCGTTAGTGATCTCGTTCTGTGTGACACGCACCAACGATCTGGCCCCTGCTGTGAGATCGTTGATCGTTACACACAGCTCAGGGTAATTTCTACGTCGTTGTGCTCCCGCTGGGAATGCTACATCGCTGTGTTTGACAGGGACAATGACCAACGATCTCAATGCTACCCTATGGATTGACAATTCCCAACGACCTCAGTATAATTCTGGATCGTTAGTGCATAGTTTTTCCCCATCGCTGGTGAGATACCTGTTTGACATCTTACCAGCGATGTAAAAAACGACGCACCAGCGATCTCTGCACATCGTTATCGTTATCGAGATCGCTGGTGCGTCGTTATGTGTGACTGGGCCCTTAGTATTCAGTTATCTAGCATCCTGTTAAGAATTGTTACCACTGGCCTGTTCTAAACTCTGCTACATGACTGGCCTAAGCTGCAAATCTGCTATTCAAATGAAAATTGCATGAACTGCCCTGCTACATCACTGGGCTCTGCTATACCAAAGGTAAGTACTACACTAGACATTATCTTCACTCAACTTTGCTATATTCCTGGTAGTATTTGAAAAAAAAACACATCTCTCCTACTCTGCTGAACTCTGCTGTACCACTGGTTAATACTGTGGTACTACTCTGGACGCTATGATGTTCACTACATCACCGTGCTCTGCTATTTCTTTGATAATTTCTACGTATGACTTTGTCACATACTCTGCTCTTCCACATTGCTGAGTCTACTCTCTTGTATTTCTTGTTTCATTAGTTTACCTTACCTAAGTCTAGAGCTTCCTTGTCATCTACTATTCCACACCTCTATTGTTCCAAACAGATGAACATGCTGCACCAACATCATCTATCTTTGCTTTGGGAATCTATGCCAACTTCTGAGACATAACAATTTGAATGTATATACCACATTTTTTGGATTTTAAGATGCACTTTTGTTTCCCCCAAAGTAGGGTGAAAACAGGGTTGCACCTTATAATCCGCATTAAAAAAATATAAAAATCTTACCGATGGGGGGTGGGGGTTGCGGGGGTGCATATGGTGGTTTTACAGGTGAGGGCAAAGCCTGGAGCTGCAGGGGGAGTCGCGGCACTTTCCATAGGGTGCCACCATTATTACGTCCCAGCATGTATTGCCAAGAAAAAGGCAGTAGGTCACAGTCTGCGCATGTGCCGCCTCTGCGGTCATTTTCTAGCAGTCTGAATACAGCATGTTATGCCTCTCGATGCTATGACAAATGAAAAGTGCCACGACTCCTCCTGCAGCTCCAGGTTTTGTCCCCACCCCTTATGGACGCATGAAGCCACAACATGCAGCCCTGCAACCCACCCTCAGTAAGCCATGGGGGTCTATGTGCATGGATGGGGGATATATGTACAAGGATGGGGGGAAAATAAATATATGGAGGTGGCACATATATACACTGTAAGTCATGTCGGGGAAAATATATATCGGGAGGGTGCACACATATTGCACCAGGATTGGGGACATACAGTGTATATTCCAGAAAGGGGGACAGACATAACAGAATGGGGACATATATACCATGATGGGGACATATATACCAGGATCATATACAAGGATGAGGGCCATATATACTGATTGACAGACACTGGCATTATAAGACAGACCCCATTTATAGTTAAAAGTTTTTTTTTTCTCTTTTACTTCACCAAATTTTTGGGGGGCGTCTCATAATCGGGAGCGTCTTTTCAAGTGAAAAATACGGTAAGTTGATAGTAATATAAAATACAGGCAATTTAAAGGAGCTTTCTCAGGAACAAAGTCAATATTAAAGTTGACTTTAAGCAATAGATCTTGGAGTAATAATAAATTCCACAGATAGATGTGTTTAAAATTGTTCCTGTGTTGACATAATCTTATATATGTGTCCCTGCTATGTACTGTGTAATGGACGTGTCTGACCATACAGGAACATGGTCTGATCATACCACATCTCCTGTGCTGAGATAATCTTATATATGTGTCCCTGCTATGTACTGTGTAATGGATGTGTCTGACTGTACAGGGATATGGTCTGATCATACCACATCTCCTGTGCTGAGATAATCTTATATATGTGTCCCTGCTATGTACTGTGTAATGGATGTGTCTGACTGTACAGGGATATGGTCTGATCATACCACATCTCCTGTGCTGAGATAATCTTATATATGTGTCCCTGCTATGTACTGTGTAATGGATGTGTCTGACCGTACAGGGATATGGTCTGATCATACCACATCTCCTGTGCTGAGATAATCTTATATATGTGTCCCTGCTATGTACTGTGTAATGGACGTGTATGATCATACAGGAACATGGTCTGATCATACCACATCTCGGGCTGGGGAGGAAGTAAAAAAAAGTATACAGACATTACAGCACAGGATCATAACTGATTCTTTTTGTGATATTAAACGTTTCCCTGCCTTTTTTAAAAATAAAAAAAATTATTTCTAAGAAAGAATAATTTATGATCCCATACTATAATTGTCTGTATACTGTTTGCATCGTAGCCTGCCTAGAAGATGTGGTATGATCAGATCATGTCCCTGCACAATTAGTGATGGCCATTACACAGTACATAGCAGGGACACATACAGTGAAGGAAATAATGATTTGATCCCTTGGTGATTTTGTAAGTTTGCCCACTGACAAAGACATGAACAGACTATAATTTTCAGGGTAGGTAATTTTAACAGTGAGAGAAAGAATATCGAAAATAAAATCCAGAAAATCACATTGTCTAAATTATATAAATGTATTTGCATTTTGAAGAGAAATACGTATTTCATCCCCTACCAACCATTAGGAGATCTGGCTCCTACAGACAAGTTAGATGCTCCTAATCAACTCATTACCTGCATTAAAGACAGCTGTCTTAAATTGTCACCTGGATAAAAGGCTCTTGTCCACACACTCAATAAGGCTGGCTTCACACTTGCAGATGCATCTGCAGCGTTTTGCAGATGCATCTGCAAGTATCAGCATGCAGACCGCGGCCGTGGTGTGAATGCTCTCATTCATTCCTATATGTGAGCCGTAAGCAGGCGTATGCCTGCTTACAGATCACACTCTCCCGCCCGCACTATGGACGCGAGATGTTGCGTCCAAGGTGCGGGGCGGGAGAGTGTGATCTGTCAGCAGGCATACGCCTGCTTACGGCTCACATATAGGAATGAATGAGAGCATTCAGACCGTGGTGCGCCCTATTATAAACATAGGGACCGCGGTCTGCATGCTGATACTTGCAGATGCATCTGCAAAACGCTGCAGATGCATCTGCAAGTGTGAAGGCAGCCTTAACCTGTTTACGACACATGACGTACTCAGTACGTCATGTGTCGGCTCCCTCAGTTTAATGTGAGCTTCAACGATGAGCTCACATCTTTCCCCCCACATCTCAGCTGATATCATCAGCTGAGATGTGTGGCTAACACCGCCAACTGGTACAGAGATCCGATCGGTGGTATTAACCCCTTAAATCGCGCTGTCATCCAAAGCGCTGCGGCAGGGATTGCGCCATTCCCCGCCATGATTAGAGATCCCACAACGTGATCATGGGATCTTGCTATGGCACCTGGATAGCCTGGGGTCTTGTGGTGACCTCGGAAGGATAATAGAATTCACATTCACCTTTATAACATGGTGTAATTATATCATGTCATTATTAAATACACTTTGGGGTTTTATTCTGGTGTATATTTAATTTTTCTTATTTCAACATTCCACTATGGCAGGGGTGGGAAACCTTTTTCTGCCGAGGGCCATTAGAAAATTTCTAACGCCCTTTGAGGGCCGCCAAAATTATCAACTTGAAAATTCAACTGCTATATTTGGTTAAACGATCAACACCCCCTACTGGTGGCTGGGCTCTTCTCTTTGGCACGGCTGTGATGTTCGGTGATATTGATCATGTTGCTTCTCGACTGCTTTTCCAGGTTTGCTTTGGCCATAAACATCACAGGAGAGGCTGGGGGCATATACGTCACTGGGGAGGGTGAGGGGGGGGGGGCATAGAGATCGCTGGGGAGCTGGATTTACAAGGAAGGCAGTCGGCCAAACGTGGCTGCCAGCCTTATAACTGCGGTCCCCGGGAATCTGTCAAAGGGCCGCAGAAAAGGTCATCGAGGGCCGCATATGGCCCAAGGGCCTGAGGTTCCCCACCCCTGCACTATGGCATGTGATTTTGCTAATTTTGGTGTGTGACTTCATTTATATAGAATTTTTTCACCTGCACTGTGGAAAAATTCATGGACACTAATAATTTGCAGTTTTGTAATGTCATTCTAGTATTTGCTATATTGCTTGCCATATGTAACACCTAATTGTTAAGTGAATTAATAACATCTGTGTTATACCTTGTAAAAGAACATATAAATGACTGCATGTTATTTGACCATTAGTCATGAGTAAGACTGCTTAGTGCAGTCGAAACGCGTTGACTGGGTCATGTCGACCATATAAATTTTTCTTTTGTATGGACTATATTTTTTTTTATAAAGAAAATGAAAATCCAGTCCTGGTGAGCAGGACTCAAATTTTTCTATTATCCTTGACCTCAGATGCTATCTAGGTTCACTTCCTGGGGATGCCTGGCAAATGTCAGCATCCACAAGAAGTGATAATTTGTGCTATATAGAGGTGAGCTGCAAATCATCTCTACATAGCGCAAGCAATGAACAGTGCAACACTGTGGTGCCCTATGATGCAGTGTAAAATAAAGAAAAAAATGTAAAAAAAAGTTTTTAATAATATGAAATAAAACAAAAAAGTTCAAATCACCCCCTTTTTGCCCCATCGCTACATTTAATAATGCCTGATCTACCACAATATAAAATCAATTAATCAAATCTGTAAAATATGTGATGGAAAAAAAGTCCAAACTCCAAATTAACTTTTTTTTGGTCGCAGCAACATTGCAATAAAATACAATAACGGGCAATCAAAACATCACATCTACTTAAAAATGGTAATAAAACATCAGCTAAAGGAGCAAAAATGAAGCCATCATACAGCCCTAGATCCCAAAAAATGAGTACACTATAGAAAATGGCGACAAAAGCGCAATTCTTTTTTTTTTTATTTTAAAACTTCTGAATTTTTTTTCACCACATAGATAACAGCAAAAGTATACACGTTTGGTATTTACGAACAAGTACCGACTTGAAGAATCATACTGATACATCAGTTTTACTATATGGTGAACATGGTAAATGACAAACCCAAAAAACAAACGTGTAATTGCACTTTTTTTGCAATTTCACTGCATTTTGAATTTTTTCCCATTTTCCTGTACACTATACGGTAAAATAAATAATTTTTTCTGAAAGTATAACTTGTCCCACAACAAAAAAAAAAAACTTCATATGCCTATATTGACGAAAAATAAAAAAGTTATGGAAGAAGGGGAGGAAAAAACGAAAAATGGAAAATCGCCCAGGGGTAAAGGGGTTAATCAGACAGACTCTAACCTTTACAACATGGGCAAGACCAAAGAGCTTTCTAAGGATGTCAGGGAAAGATCCTAGACCTTCACAAGGCTGGAATGTGCTACCAAACCATAAGTAAGACGTTTTGTGAGAAGGAGACAACCGTTGGTGCAATAGCTAGGAAATGAAAGAAATATAAAATGAGTGTCAATCGACATCGATCTGGGACTGCATGAAAAATCTCACCTCATGACGTACCCAGGATCATGAGGAAGGTGAGTGCACAGCCTAAAACTACATGGGGGAGCTTGTTAATGATCTCAAGGCAGCTGGGACTAAGAAAACCATTGGTAACACATTTTGCCGTAATGGATTAAAATCCTGCAGTGCCCACAAAGTCCCACTGCTCATAAAGGCACATGTGCAGGCACGTCCGAAGGTTGCCAATGAACACCTTGGTGATTTTCACAGTGATTGGGAGAAGGTGCTGTGGTCAGATGAGACAAAAATTGAGCTCTTTGGCATTAATTCAACACACCGTGTTTGGAGGAAGATAAATGCTGCCTATGACCCAAACAACATTTTCCCCACAGTCAAGCATGGTGGTGGAAACATTATATTTTGTGAGTGATTCTCTGCTAAAGGCACAGGACTACTTCATTGCATCAATGGGACAATGGATGGAGCCATGTACCGTAAAGTCCTGTGTGACAACCTCCTTCCCTCCCCAAGGTCATTAAAAATGGGTTTGTGGCTGGGTCTTCCAGCATAACAATGACCCAAAACATACAGCCAATGCAGTGAAGGAGTGGCTCAAAAAGAAACACATTAAGCTCATGCAGTTGCCTAGCCAGTCTCCATATCTTAATCCCATAGAAAACTTATGGAGGGAACTGAAGCTCCGAGTTGCCAAGCGACAGCCTCAATATCTTAATGATTTAGAGATGATCTACAAAGAGGAGAGGACCAAAATTCCTCCTGACATGTGAGCAAACCTGATCATCAACTACAAGAAACGTCTGACTGCTGTGCTGCCAACAATGGTTTTGCTACCAAGTATTATGTCTTGTTTGCCAGAGGGATCAAATACTTATCTCTCGCTTCAAAATGCAAATGCATTTATATAATTTAGACAATGTGACTTTCTGGATTTTATTTTTGATATTCTGATTCAGATCTTTTTATTTGTTTTTTTTTTAGAAAAATAAAAATCAGAATTTACAAATTATTATATGAATATATTTAATTATTTGAATTTATTTTTGATATTCTATCTCTAATGGTACCTTTACACGCCGCCACAACAGGATGGATACCAACGGCAACTTCACGTGCACGAGCACGGCCGAACGGTTACCAACGGGAACCGCACCCTCTATACACGCCGCCACAAGGTGCGCTACGCTACGCTACATCTACAGCTACATACATCGCCGGGTGTCGCAAGTAGCCGTCTGTAGCTCAGCGTACCAGCTTTACACACAGCCACCACAGAGTGATCTGGGAGCAACAAAGGCAGGACGTAAAACAAATAGGCGTGCCACAGACCTGTACGCCGCGCCCAAACCACAACCATTGGCCAACACTACGGAGTTGTGATTGGGCACGACGGAAAGGGCGGATGGCCGAGACGTGCCGTACTAGTGAACGGAGTGTGGCACGGAATAAGCGCTTGTGACATGGCGGAGCCTGGCGAATGCATCCAAATCGATGGTAATGGGTCACGCTAGAGCGGTGGCCAGTCACATATCCCGTGTGTATTAAAGTAGCGGTCCGGGGCTATGTGTGCGTAGTACAAGTGTTTGCCGTGTCACGCACGATCAGCGCTTGTGACAGCCGCGTGTGCAGATTGAACTGAGGTGCGTTTGTGTGCCACACATTAGCGTCTTACAAAAGACAGTATGTGCGTTTTCTGTCAAAAATCTGTGACAACTGTGGCGAAGTATGTGTATGTATACAGGCTGAATGGGGTTTAATATATGTGCTGACAGATGTGAATGTAGTGGAACAGCTTCCAAGGCACCAAGTCAAAGATCTGTGTGACAGTGTATTAGCAAACACCTGACAAGAATATGTCCTGCATCAATGTGCTGTGTGCAGGGGACCCTCTGCCTACAACAAAATAAAGGATCATGTACGCACAATGGCCACAAACACTGTTGGGCAAAAGACTTTCCGAAAAACATGGCTACCCACACTATTGTGTGCACAATCCCAGCCAATAGGTGGCTATGACATCCCAGGCCCCCACCCAACCCTGCATCACATTGCCCTCCTCCACCAAGTAATCAGGCTCACACAGATGATGTTGGATCCAACAGAAAAAGGTTTAATATATTGCATGAATCTTGACCTTGTCTTGTGCAAACAAAATATACATAAAGTAAAAACATTGTCGAATTCAAGAGCAGGTGACATTCATCAGGGAAATTCAATGGATAAGCTAATCACCACACATTGCAAACTGTGGATGGAAAAAATACTAAAATAACCTAAACTAACTAACTAAATAACTACATAATGAAAACTCATGCACATAATGCAAACAAAGAGAATGGAAAAGGTCAACCAAACATTAAAGGGGTGCAGCTAACCTGCTGTCACCTCCATTGAAAACACAAAAAGCAACTCCCAGAGCCAGCCACATTATATGGCCTGGTCCTGCCAGCTCACTGCACCAGACCCATTGAAGTAGGAGCAGTAAGCTTCTCTACTGTCCCTGGCCTCCTGCCGAGTGCGGCCATGGCTCTGCGGCTGGAGTGGCACAATCACATGGGCCTCATCACGCCAAGACCCTGGACGGAGCTCCCCTGTTGTAGCGTCTGCATTATCTACATAACCTCCTGGCGTGTATGATGCCCTATCCCTACGACGCAGGAAGTTATGTAGCACACAGCAGGCCACCACTACCGCCTCAATAGACTCCGGTTTCATATGTATAGGTGTATGAAAAATCCGGAATCTATTGGCCATTATCCCAAACGCATTTTCAACTACACGGCGGGCCCGGGATAGCCGGTAGTTGAAAATGCGTCTCGCAGAAGTAAGGGCCCTCTGGGGATATGGCCGCAGTAGGTGCTCCTGAAGTGGGAATGCTTCATCCGCCACAAACGCAAAGTTGAGATGTTCGGTCGTGTGCTCATTTGAGGGTAAGTTTAGCCACCCATTCCCTAGTAGTGTTGCCAAGGAGCTTAGGGCAAACACCCCCCCATCTCAGTTGCGACCAGGCATTCCAACATCCACGTAGAGGAACTCATAGTTGGCATCTACTACAGCCATGAGGATTATACTACAATACCCTTTGTAATTGTAATACAAAGAGCCAGAGTGGGCAGGTTTGGTAATCCTCACGTGCTTACCATCCAATGCCCCGCCACAGTTGGGGAAGTTCCACCGGGTTTCAAACCCTTGGGCCACTTCCAGCCATTCTGCAGCGGTTAATGGCATTTTCATGTAGGCTGGCTGCAGAGCTCTCCAGATGGCCCAACACGTTTCAGGGATCAGGCGGCTCAGCAGGGGCAGGGAGACACGTGACACGTATGTGAGGGATGTCATGGACTGCCCTGTAGCCAGGAACCGCAAAGTGATCGCCAACCGCTCAGCAGCTGATACTGATGGTCGCATTATAGTGTCCTGACGCGCTATCATTGGCCCTACACGCTCCAATAGGAAGGTGAAACAGTCCTCGGGCATACGGAGATAGTTTCGGTAATCATCAGGACAGTTAAGCTCCAGCTCCCGCAACAGCTGCATGTGGCCCCGGGTTTCCCGCCTGAGAAGCCAATCACGGGTCCACATCCGCCGCTGTCTGCGCCTCATCAACCTTTCATACCGATCCTGATACCACATTTGCTCTTCCACCAACGCAAGAGCCACGATAACATTGCGGTCATGGATATTCTGCATCCTCAATATCAGCACCTGTAGATGAGAATACACAACATGAGTACATAGACCAAAATGTGGGCAAGTCAGCAGGTTCAGCAAGCCACACCTCTTTTCGATTACACACTATAGCCAAGATGATGGGATCTCTTGTGTGGGCCCAAAACACAACCCTGAAGCAAGGACGGCAAACACCCAGTAGTCACCCCAAACAACATGGCACACGGCGATTGAGAGTGGGCTCCTCTACATCAACGTCAATGGGAGCTCCCAAAATTCACACATCTGCACCTAGGTGAGTTAGAAAGGGACATGTGTCACCAATAATGTTGGTCAAACAGGTCCCATAATCCATTACACAGCCCATAATGTCTATTGATTACAGTAAAAATGTGAAGAATAACGAATGTGACGTACCCCGATATGGAAGGTTGAGGAAGGCTACATGAACCAAACAACATTGCACATGACTGCGGATGGTTACCCATGGTGTAATTGGTTTTTGAAGGTGTCATTTTACATACACATGTATGCCATGTCTGGCGCCCAACACCTCAAAGCCCTGTGTCATCCCATTCCCGTTGGACACAGTCTCCATTGGCCACAACCAGTATGCAGAAATCGATCCAGTCGACATGAGTGACACAGTTCCGTCTACAGTCATGCATCCATTCTCCTCTATGTTGTCTGCAAACAAACACAGCAATGTATCTGAACAAAAGTGTCAAGGGCCACACAAAATGCCGTATCCTAACCCACACACTACACTATATGTCGTCCCCTACAATACAAACCCCTATATCGGCCGCTACACCAGTCTCCGGCGCTCTCCAAGAACATCAACATATGCACCCCACCCTGCGCCAATTCCATGTGTGTCCACAAAAACTTACCTAATGGGTCTGGCCAGCAAGCGTAATGTTTGGCGGGATGGGCAACTTTTAAAGGGCCGCCAACCTATCACGATTCAGCGATCTCCACCAATTAGCGGAAGGCAAATCCGCACCCAGGTGCCCCTTCAGGATGTGCATTATTGTGTCCGCTGTGATTGGTGTCCCGGACTATAAAGGCAGGTCAATGGCCACTGCTCCGTGTCCAGACGTCGATGTGCATTGAGCTACTAGTGTCCTGTTTGACTTCTGTTGCTCTGACGGTAAGCCTCTTTAGCGGTTTGTAAGAAAATGTAATGAACGCAGCTGGTTCTGGCACAGGCAGCTTAGGCGATGTGTGTATGGCCATGTTTGAAGCGGCATGCAAATATTTACCACGTAATATTCAATATGTGAACCTTATTCTGTGTCGCCCAGTAGCCACGTAGTGCCTCTACTTATGTAGTGTAAGTATGTATTGCACCTTCTGCTTTGTGGCAATGGTAAAAGAGCACGCTGTTATTTCTTTGGCTGGTACTTCACATCAACATTTCAGGGGTGGTAGAATTGTGGCGGACATTCCAGGGATGTTGGGTACATGTGTTAAAATGGAACTTCCACGTCTGGAGGAACACCTACATGATCATCTGGGTGCACATTACATGTAGTATGTGCAGTGTTGGCACACACCCAGGCCGCCTTTCTGATATAGTGACCCCTTACCATTGTGGACACTGGCCAGGTACTAGTTAGCACACAACGTGTTAGGTCACATGTTGCCCTCTACAGGTATGTACGCACACACCGTGTCAAGGTGTGTTGCAATAGGTACATTGGGGACAGAAATCATGTTTGAAACATCTGTAGGTGGACACCGATATCCGGTGCTTGATAATGGCTGCATACATGTGTTTGAGTTAGTAGCGGTCTGAGATTGAGAAAATGCCCCACTCATGCCCAGTTTCACTCCACAAAATAGCTGCATAGATGATCACTGTAGAAAGTTAATGATTATGTGTATGATTGTGGCAAGTTTTGAAATGTCGGTATGCCTTGTGTTGTGACTGTGTTTTTTTTGTTTATTTTTTCATCGGCAGATGCCGACGGGTACTGTGGAATTGGAAACCCAGCTTCTCACGGAGTATCAGCGGCACGAATGTTTGTGGCGCAGCTCGCTGCCCGAATATAAAAATCGGGCAGCGAGGGCCGAGGCCTACAGGAGTCTTGTGGCTCTGGCAAATCGCTTGGAGCCAAGGGTAGGCAAGACGTGGGACCAGCCTATGGTGGCACTTAAGATCAAAAACATGAGGTCGGCGTTCATGCGGGCTCACATTCTGTACCAGCGTCGTCGCTCAGGGGCTGGAGCAGAGGAGGTACCATCACCTACCCTATGGTACTATCCCCTGTTCACCTTCATCCTGGGCGAGGTTCGCCCGCATCGAACGACCACCAACTGCCCCGTTGCTGCGTCCCATGTAGGCCCGGCTGCATCACCACCTGCGCCACAGGAGGTGGGTAATTGTGTGACAGTGGTGGGCCACAATGTTTCCTTCACATGTGTGCTTCTATAAATCCTTCACACCAAATGTGTTGCCATATTTACCTCCTTGCTGCGGCACACCTTGGGGTGTCAATCTATCTGCCCTCCTTCCATGACTTACCAGACTTTTCTATTCTATGCTTCCAGCCGTATTGCAATGTTGCTTCTTCCACAACATCTTGGTATGTTTAGGTTAGTTATTTAAGGGTTTCAAGATAGCAGGTGGTTTGTTCTCAAACAGCCACATAGTACCATGTAGTAAATGGTGCTGTCTCACATGTGTGTTGGCTTTGTTGCCAGTGGGTTAAAGGTAATTGAGTGAGGGGTGGATTCTCACCATAAAGGACTCCTAATGGGAAGGTGCCCAATATGTGTCATTGGCCAGCACAGCCCCCAGTATCAAGGTGTTGTGGTGACATGTCCTAATATTGGCTTACGGCTACGTGACAAACAACTAATTATGTATTTAGCTGAGCTCCTGGAATGGTCGAGGTGAGTGTACAGGAGAACCACTGGTGTTGGGGTCTTGAACCTTATTTGCTTTACTGTGTTATTCCTCATTTTCCATTCTGCTAGTTGGCCTTGGTGTGTGTGGGAGTGGTATATAGAGTCCTGTTGTGAATGTATACAGTTGATATAGCCTCCACTAATGGTATTTTTTTTATTTTTTCCCCACCCACAGGCCCCAGAAGAGGACGGCTCCATTGCCGAGGATTCTGTTGCTGATGATGCTCAGCCCATGACATCTGGGGCTGAGCAGGAGGGCGCGGCGAGTGATGTGGGTCCAGGCCCAGGTCCCAGCTCCGGGATCCGTCGCCGCCGACGTCCTGCACCACCTGAGACGGAGCTGGCGACCTGGGCCCGACGCGTGTTGTTGGATGAACAACGGACCCACATGGACCCCGACGCCCTCTACATGAGCAACAGAATGCGAGGGATGGAGCCGCTCCAGAAGAAGATCCTTCTGAGGGTGTTCCACAATGCTGCTGATGCTGCCGATGATGGGGCCCTTCAATGGGGCTGCCACGTCCCCTCCCCCATGCAACACACCTTGTGGCCCCTTTCACCAGCTGCCCCATCTCGGCCCGTGAGAAGACCGGCCCCGCCACAGTCACCCCATCCCCCCTTAACACATCGTCGTTCAACCAGACGTTCTGGGGCAGGTCGGGGCTGCCCTCAGAGGAGGGGGGATGCGGCATTGTCAGAGCCGACAGAAGAGGAGTAATTTGGACACTAGTAGCCAATGCACAGAATTGGCAGTCTGGACTTTATAATTTCAGGAATTGCGTTTTATATGTATATTTTGTTGATTGATTTTTGGCCAAAATTACTGGTTATTTTTTTTAATTTTTTTTGCCACTAAAATTCTATTCTTTGTCATTTATTTTAAATTCCAGCCTGGAATAAATTTTATTTATTAACACAATTGTGTATTCATTTCAGAATAAGGATTGTGTGGGTTTTTGGGGGTGAATGTAATTGTGGCCAATAATAGGTTTCCCCAAGCCACACAATATGGGCCAGTGCTCGCTCAGCAGGATCACCATCGGTTCATTTGGATTGTCTTAGCACATTCACAAAGGGATGTTGTGATGTGCCTCACAGAGTTAGGTTATGGTGAGGTTTGGTCACCAAATATTAGTAAGGTCACATGAAGGAGCGTATAACAAAGTTAGAACAGCATTGTATTGTAAACATACATGTGTCACAGACATTTGCCATCATACAAGGAAGGCTTAGGCCAGATGGGGCTAGCCAGTCCACACTTGTGATGGTCCCAATGTGGGACAGTATAGCGATTGTAGGCCAGATGGGGCTAGCCAGTCCACACTTGTGATGGTCCCAATGTGGGACAGTATAGGGATTGTAGGCCAGATGGGGCTACCCAGTCCACACTTGTGATGGTCCCAATGTGGGACACTATAAGAAAAGAGCCCAACGGGGGCCAAAAATAAAAAAAAAAAAAATATTTTCACTTTTGCAAGGCAACAAGCCAACGTGTGAACATTTTAGGGTCCAACAAGGACAACTGTTTGTGGGGCCATGTTTGGCCAGGATACAATGCATCCCTCGAATTCATGGGTGTGAACCATGGTGTGGGTGTAGGTCCGCCAGCATTTGAGCCAGGCGGCCAAGGTCCTGCAGGCCACGCTGTAGAGCCGTGGTCAAACGGGCCACAAATGCCTGATGGGCCTGGATGAATTCCTCCATGGTAGGGGCACCTGTATTGGGAGTAAACACAAACTTTAGTACACACTCGTCACTGCTGATGGTTAGTCATGACTGGCCGCAACCATCCACTTACCCTGTTCCTCCAAATCCAGTTCACCATCAGACGGGGAGGGAGATGGGGTCAAGCTCCATCCATATGAGCCCGCACGTTCACCATCTGGAAAAAGGGAGAACCAACATGGTTTACTTTGTTTACATAAATTGTTTGGCCCCAGATGAAATTGAAGCAACAGTGTGCAGGGTGTGTGTGGCAACATAACACACTTACCACCATAGTCACTGTGTGGGGACATGGTCACCCCAGGACTCGCCACTGAGCTGGAGACAGTGGGAGGTGGTGTTACTCCCGGGCTGGGGCTCCGTGGCCACATTATGTGGTTCAGGGGTAACAGTGGTCCTGGGCTACGGGGCAAAGACTCCTCTGGGCCGCCAGGTACTTGCTGCTCCTCGCCCTCCTGTGGGGAGTTGATGTGTTCCTCCAGCAGCCAGGCAGATGGGGACAGCTGGTCACACTCCAGCGGGCTGCCAGGTGCGGACTGGTCCTCCACGTCCTCTGTCCCGGTGGGTGACGGGACGTCTGGCTCCTGAGGCCCGGGGAAGGTGTTGACCCTGGGGACAAGGGTGCCACTTGAGGCTGATGTGGTGGGGTTCTTGATGGGCCACCTGGGGGTGGGGCATGGGGCCCTTCTTCTGATGAGGATTCAGCATCTAGTTTGAAATTTGAACATAAAAGACGTAATAAGATCATGCCTACACATTGTTGTCCTACAAAGAGCTTGTGTGGGTATTTATTTGACGGCTATGGCTGGGGTCACACACAGACAGATATGTGGCCAGATATTGTTGACAGATCTCTGGTTGCAGTGAAAGCATGGACACATTGTTCCATTTTGAGGCTGTCTCCAAATGTCAACATGTGACCATGATTTGACTGCAAACAGAGATGTGCAAACAATATGTGGGCAGATATCTGTGTGTGTGACCCCAGCCTTACTTAGCATCAACCAGGTGATGCTGGATGCATACACTCATGTTGTATGCATGTACTGTGCGTGTGAGCCATTTTTAGGGCTGACTGGATGAGCACAACACTGTGAAGATGTGTTTGATTGTGTAGGCCACACTGTCCCTTGTCATATGTTTCCATAATTTTTTGTGTATTGTGGGACATGCACATGTGGCGGTGTGTGTTTTGGGGCAACAATTACTCACCACGCAGCCTGCCAATCCTGGCACGGATGTCCAGTATGCGACCTGGGCATTTGTGCTTCAAGTCAGCGATCTTTTTTTGGATCGCTTTTACTGTCCTCTGTACCCCCAGTTTGCAGAGCAGGGCCCGCTGGATCCGCCGCACGGTGCACCGATTGCGCAGCCTGGGGTGGCGGTGGTGATGGTGGCCCCAATAGTCCCGACGGTCACAATGATCAATGAGGATGATCAGCTCCGCCATCCCCCATGTTGCGGCGCGGTGCACGGCTGCCATGACTGCTATGGTGTGTGCAGAGGCGGGGCTGGCACCTTGCAGGCAGAGTGAAAATGAAACCAACGTCATGACATCATTACGACCGCTGTGGGGGTGACGCACCTTTATAAGTAGGCCAACACGCAGTGACTCGGCCGACACACTTATGCGGCCCCTACTGCAGAAGACACACAGTGCAGTCCGTACAACACGGCTCTGATCTGTCTACTGGGTAATCTCCTCCGATGTGGTATGGGATTGTGTGCATCTGTGTGCGCGCTGCGCGCACTGCCAGACCCGGAACACTTCTACGGCAGCTGCTGTGCAATAAGCCAGAGCGGTACGTAACACACACTTGTGCGCTGTGTCCCGCATTATTCGTTTTCATGTTGATATGATGTGCACACTGTATGTACATCATGGGCCATTTATGATTTTACGTTCAAGTGTGTGTCCGCGTAATTGTACTACTATCTGATCGTGCATACGGCGCGTATGTGTAGTGCTGAAGGGACAGCTCATCCAAGATGGAGGGCTGTGAGGCAAGGGCCAATCGTAACGCAGCATCTTCCACCAATGATCGCTGAAGGGGCGCGGTATCACGCAGCATGGGTGACGCCTTAGCCACATTGCAGCTACATCGCCGGGTGTCCAGAGTTCCCTTCTGTAGCTTCTTTACACGCCGATACAGCTCGCTACAATCGGCGATGTTGCCATATGTTTATGGGCAGTGCACGGATACAGAGGTATCTGTAGCCGGCTGTGTCGTCCCGTCTTCAGACGCCGCTACTACGGGCGATATTGGCTCGACAAGCTACATTTGTAGCCTGTAGCGGGTTGTATCCATCCTGTTGTGGCGGCGTGTAAAGGTACCATAACTGTTAAAATTAACCTACCCTTAAAATTATAGACTGTTAATGTCTATGTCAGTGGGCAAACTTACAAAATCAGCAAGGGATCAAAAAATTATTTCCTTCACTGTAAATAAGATCATCTCAGCCCAGGAACTTTTATTTAAACACATCCAATTGTGGAAATTCATACTATTCCAAGATCTAGTGATTAAAATGAACTTTGCTCGTGGGAAAACCTCATTAAAGGGTTAAAGAGATGGGATGAGATTGAGAACAAGAAACAGTGTCACTCCTGGCCATGGCTATGGGTGGTATTGTTCTTCTGCCCCAGTAAAGTAAATGAGGCTGAGCTGCTATACTAGACACAGTACAAAGACTGGATGTTCACAAAGTTTATTTTAACCTTCAACTCAATTATACAGTTTACCTATTGTGATAAGCAAAATAAAAGTTGAGCTATTCAACAAGCTTGTCGACAGACATATCCTAATATTTAGTTCAGCTCCTATAAATCAATGGGACAGTTAGTTTTTCTTTCATCCTATTGCTATACAGTACTTGGAATAAAGATGACACTTCTCAGGATACAAATCACTAGAGCAGCCTTTGTGCAGATGTTGAGTTTGTAAGAGATGCTGAGAGGCTTCTGAATACAATATTCTGGTCTATAACACAAGATAAATAACAAAATGTATGGGTTAGTTACTTAAATGAACAATATATCCAGAAATGAATTATACAATTAAACAAAATAATCCTGCTTCTAGTTTGCAGGATTTTTTACACATTCTTAAAGTTTTCTTTAAGAATTTCCAGAGTTGGGTGGGCACTGCATTTACAGCTCTCCTACTTCTCTGCCAGGGGCGTAACTACCGGCATAGCAGACGTAGCGGTCGCTTTGGGGCCCGGCGCTTGAGGGGGGCCCGGACCCAGCGCCGCTACGCTGCTATCCGGTCAGTTACAGGCCCCCAGTGTGTATATACAGGCCCCCCACTCCTGCCTTCCTGCTGCACACGTCACCTGTAAAGGAATACATCATACTTACTTATCCCTGCCGGCTGTCGCTGTCGCCGCTCTGCACCGCGCTCCGTCTTCATCCAGCTTCTTCCTGGTTGTGACGTCATTGCCTGCACCCGCCGGTCACAACCAGGAAGAAGCTGGATGAAGACGGAGCGCGGTGCAGAGCGGCGACAGCGACAGCCGGCAGGGATAAGTAAGTATGATGTATTCCTTTACAGGTGACGTGTGCAGCAGGAAGGGAGGAGTGGGGGGCCTGTATATACACACTGGGGCCCTGTATATAGCCACTGGGGCCCTGTATATAACCACTGGGGGCCTGTACATAGCCACTGGGGCCCTGTATATACCCACTGGGGGCCTATATATAGCCACTGGAGGCCTGTATATAGCCACTGGGGGCCTGTATATAGCCACTGGGGGCCTGTATATACCCACTGGGGGCCTGTATATAGCCACTGGGGGCCTGTATATAGCCACTGGGGGCCTGTATATACCCACTGGGGGCCTGTATATAGCCACTGGAGGCCTGTATATAGCCACTGGGGGCCTGTATATAGCCACTGGGGGCCTGTATATACCCACTGGGGGCCTGTATATACCCACTGGGGCCCTGACTGTATATACCCACTGGGGCCTGTATATACCCACTGGGGCCCTGACTGTATATACCCACTGGGGCCTGTATATACCCACTGGGGGCCTGTATATACCCACTGGGGCCCTGACTGTATATACCCACTGGGGCCTGTATATAGCCACTGGGGGCCTGTATATACCCACTGGGGGCCTGTATATACCCACTGGGGGCCTGTATATACCCACTGGGGCCCTGACTGTATATACCCACTGGGGCCTGCATATACCCACTGGGGCCTGCATATACCCACTGGGGCCTGTATATACCCACTGGGGCCCTGTATATACCCACTGGGGCCCTGTATATACCCACTGGGGCCCTGTATATACCCACTGGGGAGGCTGCTGTATACCACTGGGGCTGCTGTATATACTGCTGGGGCCTGTATATACCACTGGGGAGGCTGCTGTATATACCACTGGGGCTGCTGTATATACCACTGGGGAGGCTGCTGTATACCACTGGGGCTACTGTATATACTGCTGGGGCCTGTATATACCACTGGGGAGGCTGCTGTATACCACTGGGGCTGCTGTATATACTGCTGGGGCCTGTATATACCACTGGGAAGGCTGCTGTATACTACCACTGGGGAGGCCTGTATACCACACTGCTGGGGGCTGTATACCTGTGCTGGGGTCCACCCTCGGCTTATACACGAGTCAATAGGTTTTCTCAGGTTTTGGGGGCAAAAGTAGGGGGGTTGGCTTATACACGAGTATATACGGTAAACTGGGTGGCGTCAGACTGTTAACACTGATTCGGTAAGGGGGTGTGTCTTGAAGGGGGCGTGTCATTGGGGGGCGTGTCTTGGAGGGGGCCCCGTTCAAAAGTTTGCTATGGGGCCCTGCCAGTTCTAGTTACGCCCCTGTTCTCTGCCTTCGCCATGCCCGGTATCTGTCTCGTGTCTCTGAATGACAGGAAGATGAGTGATCTGCCAGTTAGTGTTTGGAGGCACGTAATGGCAGGGAATATGGAGAGAGGCAGGAGAGGCAGTAGGTGCAATGCCCGCCCCACTGCACTTGTAACTCATTATTAGCATACCATTTCATTATTGATTTCTCTAAAACAGCTAGAGGACTTCAAAAAGGTAAGTATTTACCCAGCATTAAAGTGTCTTTATATTGATGACATTAGTTTGGGGTGTAAAATCCTGTGATCAGAAAAATGCCCAAAAAAAAAAATGCCCACAGGGTTGGGGTTAGGGTTGAGGTTAGGTTTAGGGGTTAGGCGTTAGGGTTAAGATTAGGGTTAGGTGTTAGGCTTGCCTGTGGGCATTTTTTCCTTGTTGACATTTTTCAGCGAACCCTAACATTCTGATGACAGGTTCTCTTTAATGCACATTCCCACTATAAAAACTAAAACAGTAAACTTTGCAAAAATCTAATTTTGTGTCAGTCTTAACCACAACTTTATAATTTTATAAGTTAAAATATTTAGTTACTGGTTAATTTGCACAAATTATTATGCAGCATATTGGTCCAATGTTAGATATGAATTGCTTCTGAAGACAATATATGGTAAGCTGTTGCAAATTTAAAAAATCATTATGATCATGATGTGCATCCTATGAAGTAGAGTTGTAGTGACCCAGTCTAATTGGGCCTGTCTCTTTAGGTACCCCTAGACTGTGAGTAGCTCCTGCACACTAAAATTCATTCTCTAGCAACCCCTTTCTGTCTATTCCTTTCATTGGTGAGCTTTAGACACTTCCAATTACATTCTCTTATATTTAAGGTATTTATTATTGTTATATTTAATGCGTTTCTCATTTATTGTGTTCCAGCACCATCTGCTGGTGAAAATGTATAGTTATGTCACTTTACGTTGTAAGGATATGAGATGTAAATTGGGTGTTGTCTTATTAGCCGGTGACCCAGTCACAGAGCTCAATAGGTGGAACTGCTTCTATGCTTCTGTCTAGACAAACAAAGCTGGAAATTCCCCAGTCTGGACAAGATGCCACAGGGAGCAGAGCACATGTGATGGCTCCCCTCACCACTTTCAGGCCCAAGGCCTGGAAGTTCATCCTTCCCTGATTTCCACAGCCAAGATGCTGAAGGCTTTCTACCCTGGATCCTTGTTGTCCAGATTTACGCGTCCTTCTTCAGCAGTAGGGCATATTGAATGTAAAGAAGAACCTACTGCCCACATGTTCAGAAAGATTGAGGGTCTCTTGTCCCACCGCAATCTTCCACTATTTGCTTCAAGTACCTTTGCACGTGCTGTGACTAGCTGTGAAATTACCCCAGGATTCCCGGGTATGTACAACCCTCATGTTATGTCTAATCTTCTGCTTTAAGCTACAAAAGACTCTGAACTTTCCTATAAGAGCATATAAATACTACATCTAAACAATCTGTGCTCTTAAAGCTCCAGAACCCCAATTTCATGTCAGTATTCAACCCCAAACTGTATTTGTCGTGGCCTACCCATGTGAGACAGGGAACATTTACTCCATGTTGGATTTCCCCATTCCTGCTGTAGTAGCACAACTGTTATCCCCGATGTCTGTATTTGTGGTCATTGTCGGCTGCGGACGCTGCGTGGAAGTGGAAAACAGGGAACAATAGGCCTCATTACAGAGTAAAATCAACTCAATTAAACTATGGAAAAATAAGAACATAATAAACACCAGGGACATTAGGAGCAAGGCAGAGGTAAAAGTCAGTAGAATAAACTTTCTTTAAAAAATATATATCGTATATACTCGTGTATAAGCCGAGTTTTTCAGCCCAAAAAATGTGCTGAAAAGTCCCCCCCTCGGCTTATACACGGGTCAATACGGTAATCCTATGGTGGGAGTGGGTGCGGGGGGTGGGGGGCGCTGCGCAGTAATTCTTACCTTGTCCCCCGTTCTGCAGTGCGTTCCGGTGTCTTCCGTGCTCCGTTCCCGGTCTGCTGGGCCTTGTGGTTCCTCCTGGTTCCTCCTCCTTCGGTTCCATCATGGGGGCTGCCATCTTGCTTCTTCTCTCCGCCCCCGGCCAGTGATGTCAGAGCAGGCCGCGCTGTGATTGGCTAGCACCCGTGATCACATGTCACGGGTGCTAGCCAATCACAGCGCGGCCTGCTCTGACATCACTGGCCGGGGGCGGAGAGAAGAAGCAAGATGGCAGCCCCCATGATGGAACTGAAGGAGGAGGAACCACAAGGCCCAGCAGACCAGGAACGGAGCACGGAGGACACCGGAAGGCACTGCAGAACGGGAGGACAAGGTAGGAAGCTGTGTGTATGTGTTGTGTGTATGTGTATATATGTGTATGTGTGTGTGTGTGTGTGTGTGTGTATATATGTGTGTATGTATGGGTATGTGTATGTAAGTAGGCTGGCTGCCAATATAATCCATACCTCTGGGGCTGCTGTATATACTTCTGGGGCTGCTGGATACTACCACTGGGGCTGTATATACCTCTGGGGCTACTGTATACTACCACTGGGGCTGTATATACCTCTATGGCTACTGTATACTACCACTGGGGCTGTATATACCTCTGGGGCTACTGGATACTACCACTGGGGCTGTATATACCTCTATGGCTACTGTATACTACCACTGGGGCTGTATATACCTCTGGGGCTACTGGATACTACCACTGGGGCTGTATATACCTCTATGGCTACTGTATACTACCACTGGGGCTGTATATACCTCTGGGGCTACTGGGTACTACCACTGGGGCTGTATATACTTCTGGGGCTGCTGGATACTGCCACTGGGGCTGTATATACCTCTGGGGCTTCTGGATACTACCACTGGGGCTGTATATACTTCTGGGGCTGCTGGATACTGCCACTGGGGCTGAATATACCTCTGGGGCTGCTGGATACTACCACTGGGGCTGTATATACCACTGGGGAGGCTGCTGTATACCACACTGCTGGGGGCTGTATACCTGTGCTGGGGTCCACCCTCGGCTTATACACGAGTCAATAGGTTTTCCCAGATTTTGGGGGCAAAAGTAGGGGGGTCGGCTTATACACGGGTCGGCTTATACACGAGTATATACGGTATATATTTTTTTTTGTTGTCAGGATACTCATGATGCTACAAGTCAATGCCATTTTCATCACTAGTAGTAAAATAGTACAATGAATATCACTTGGATTATGATTCACTATTTGCATTTCTTCTTTTTTTAAGTCATTCTCCTTTTTTGTCTTGTGGCACCAGCTTCTGTTTTTTATGTCAAATTCATCGAAATGGTGTATGTGATTTATGATTTTTCTGGCACAGTAAAAAATGGGCTAACTTTCTGTCTTAAACATTTTTCTTTTGGTCAGAAATGTCACAAGTTGAAGCAAAGAGTTGAATAAAGTGCGCAAAATTTTGGCATATTCAAAAATACACCTGAGAACACAGAGGTGCAGTTGCTCCAAATTTTGCAACTTTTTAAAAAATTGCAAATGATCAATAAGGCTAAAAGATCTGAAATTGCAAGGCTCTGCCCACAAGGCAGGAAAAAAACACAAAATAAGCAAGCACATAGAAAATAGACTTAAAAAAGAAGCTAAAGCCCCCATCACACATGGAGGGATCACTAGCAAGATCGCTGTTGCATCACAGGTTTTGTGACGCAACAGCTACCTCGCCAGTGATCTCACTATGTTTGACACGTAGCAGCGACCAGGCCCCCGCTGTGACAGCAAGTAAAACACAAAACTACACAAAAAACAGGCATAAAAGTAATGATGAATCGGGGTTTTAGTCTTTAAAATACAAGATCCTATTGAAGAAAGAAGGCCATATGTTACTGCAGGTCTGCAGGATATTATGTTATGTACAGTTCTGGCCAAAAGTATTGACACCCCTACAATTCTGTCAGATAATGCTCAATTTCTTCCTGAAAATGATTGCAATCACAAATTCTTTGGTATTAATATCTTCATTTAATTTGTCTTCAATGAAAAAACACAAAAAGAATTGTCCTAAAGCCAAATTGGATATAATTCCACACCAAACATAAAAAAGGGGGTGGACAAAAGTATTGGCACTGTTAGAAAAATCATGTGATGCTTCTCTAATTTGTGTAATTAACAGCACCTGTAACTTACCTGTGGCACCTAACAGGTGTTAACAATAACTAAATCACACTTGCAGCCCGTTGACATGGATTAAAGTTGACTCAACCTCTGTCCTGTGTCCTTGTGTGTACCACATTGAGCATGGAAAAAAGAAAGAAGACCAAAGAACTGTCTAAGGACTTGAGAAACCAAATTGTGAGGAAGCATGAGCAATCTCAAGGCTACAAGTCTATCTCCAAAGACCTGAATGTTCCTGTGTCTACCGTGCGCAGTGTCATCAAGACGTTTAAAGCTCATAACACTGTGGCTAACCTCCCTAGATGTGGACGGAAAAGAAAAATTGACGAGAGATTTCAACGCAAGATTGTGTGGATGGTGGATAAAGAACCTCGACTAACATCCAAACAAGTTCAAGCTGCCTTGCAGTCCGAGGGTACAACAGTGTCAACCCGTACTATTTGTCGGCGTCTGAATGAAAAGGGACTGTATGGTAGGATACCCAGGAAGACCCCACTTCTTACCCCGAGACATAAAAAAGCCAGGCTGGAGTTTGCCAAAACGTACCTGAGAAAGCCTAAAACGTTTTAGAAGAATGTTCTCTGCTCAGATGAGACAAAAGTAGAGCTTTTCGGGCAAAGGCATCAACATAGAGTTTACAGGAGAAAAAAAGAGGCATTCAAAGAAAAGAGCACGGTGCCTACAGTCAAACATGGCGGAGGTTCCCTGATGTTTTGGGGTTGCTTTGCTGCCTCTGGCACTGGACTGCTTGACCGTGTGCATGGCATTATGAAGTCTGAAGACTACCAACACATTTTGCAGCATAATGTAGGACCCAGTGTGAGAAAGCTGTGTCTCCCTCAGAGGTCATGGGCCTTCCAGTAGGACAATGACCCAAAACACACTTCAAAAAGCACTAGAAAATGGTTTGAGAGAAAGCACTGGAGACTTCTAAGGTGGCCAGCAATGAGTCCAGACTTGAGTCCCATAGAACACCTGTGGAGAGATCTAAAAATGGCAGTTTGGAGAAGGCACCCTTCAAATATCAGGGACCTGGAGCAGTTTGCCAAAGAAGAATGGTCTAAAATTCCAGCAGAGCATTGTAAGAAACTCATTGTTGGTTACCGGAAGCGGTTGATCGCAGTTATTTTGGCTAAAGGTTGTGCAACCAAGTATTAGGCTGAGGGTGCCAATACTTTTGTCTGGCCCATTTTTGGAGTTTTGTGTGAAATGATCAATGTTTTGCTTTTTGCTTCATTCTCTTTTGTGTTTTTTCATTGAAGACAAATTAAATGAAGATAATAATACCAAAGAATTTGTGATTGCAATCATTTTCAGGAAGAAACTGAGTATTATCTGACAGAATTGCAGGGGTGTCAATACTTTTGGCCACAACTGTGATGGTGGGTTTACACACACCAATCATTGTGTCCAATATCTGAACAGATCTCTGGTTGCAGTGAAATCATGGACATATAGTTCCATTTTGTGGCTGTGTACAACATGGAGCAATGTATCCATGATTTCACTGCAACCAGAGATCTGTTCAGATATTGGACACAATGATTGGTGTGTGTAAACCCACCATAAAAGGTGTTGTCTGAGACTAAAATAATAAAATAAACATTTAGGTCTTCATTATCAGATTGGTAGCGGGTCTAACACCTGGTACTCCTAACAATTAACCAGATGTACAGCGAACAACACCTTACATTGTTTAATAGCTACTCCTGGGTGCTACACCGTGAATAAGAGAAAGCATTTGATACACAATTTAGTAAAAAAAATTCAAAACACAATACACTCATTATATGAATATTGGCTGATTTTTGCAGAAGCGAAATGTCAGAATAATTGCTAATAGTAAACTATTAGGCTTCACTCAAACAAGCGTATGAATCTTGCAATGCACTCGGATCAATGTTAGTCAATGAGGCAGAGCAGACCTGCAGTTTTTGATGCCAATTTGGCATGAGAATACAATCATAGCATGCTACGAGTGCCTCCACAAATCAGATTCCGTGCCCCCTTACAACTCTATGGGTGTGCGGAAACATCGGACTTCATTCAGATGTCACCTGACTGCAGTGCAATGTACGGAGAGACAGGCAATGGAGATGGAGAGATTACTTTCTCCTTTTCCTCACCTGTGCTCTTATCCTCACATGTGAGAGAATCAAATCCTGGTAGATGGTGCTCAGCTCACACTCGAAGCAGAGTTTCAGCGGATTGTCATTAGCATATCGTATCTGATGTTCTAGAATCAGATGCTATATGCTCGTCTGACCCCAGCCTTAAAGTAATAATTTGTAGCTGACTAGGTAAGTGAGTGTGCCTATTGCATGGGCTGTGAGGTATCCCTTATGTTAGGCGGGCTATCCAATTTGTTAGTTTTATCCTTTATACTTTAGATTTCTCATCATACCAAGATTCTAGAAAATTTGTAACAATATTATCATTCGTGAATTTTGGAAATCTTTACGCCTAGAAGTCATGTAATATTTTCTCTTCATTCTATGCATACATTCTACACACATTAACAAGAAAAAGAGGCATGTACAGTATATCTAAACTATGTGGACCCGTGGTGGTGCCACACGACACTAAACGATCATCGTCCTCCTTTAACGCACACCCCCTTTTTCACCTCCCCTCTTGGAACTACCTTCCAGCCATTCACTTGTAATATGAAGTATCACTGAATAAAGGAGAATTTAGAATTTAGTGTGCCACTGCTTCTTTCTTTTCTGCATAAACTATGTTTTCGCTTGTGTTTCTTTTTTAAAAGAATCATAATGTGTATGGAAATAAATAATTTAGTTATTTTATATATTTATTATTGCTTTTTGATTCTTAGAGTACGTCATAACACAATATATGCATTTCACCAGAAGATGTAGATGAGTGCTGCTCCCTCAAACCTATAAGGTGCTCCTATATATAATCAACTGCCATAAAGTTTGACCGAGCACCTTCTTATATCCTTCAGGTTTCCTTCATAGCATGCTTGTGAGACCAGGGCTTATGAAACAAAATAGCCATTGTTATTCCAGTCCTCATGCTTTCCATCTCTACCAAGCCCTTTCAAGAATAACTGAGCCATGCGTGCTTCTCATATTCCTATGTGACTTCTTTAGCAAACACAAATTTGAAGGCTCACATTATTCACTTATAAGCATTTCAAGACTAACAAAACCATGGTCCCATCTTATACAAATGGTTGCATATCCTACAGATGTGAAAACATTTTCATAAGATGGCATTTGAGAAAAGCCAGATATCGGAACCTGACTTTAAATTACACCAACGGTAAAAATAAAGAAAAAAAATTTGGTTGACCTTCCTACCTTCGTAAGACGTAATGCACTTATGATTATGAATGCGGACTAGCTTTGGTTCAATGAATACAGTATATTTTTATTTAGGTACATTTAAGGTAAGTGAACCTGGAGGAATATAGTCACATTAAGGATCAGTGGTAAGTAGTGACTTACTGGGCCTTGACAAAGCTTTCCTTCCCTCGCTTCAAATTGCTCCGAGAATGGAGAATCAGTTGTTTTGAAATCAAATAGGGGGCTTAGCAATTTAGTATGATTATGTAAGATGCACATAATGGTATAATTGCCGTTATTTTCAGAGGTTGTGTGGGATTGCTGCTTGAAGTATTTTCATTATTGTAGCCACATGATGAAAACATAATGCAGCTGAGTGCAAAATAAGGCAAAAAAATGATGTCAATCACCATGGAAAAATAAATCTCAGAAAAGTGTTCAAATATGATATTTAGTTGTTGATGTGCATGGAGATACATTAGTCCACCTGAATAAAAAACCTCATTGTCTTATGCCATAAAGACCTGACATACTTATTTTCTGTAAACCTTTCTCTACTAGAGGATGCTCGGAAAATAAAAGAATTTCCCATGAAAGTTCTGCTGTAAAATAAATAGTAATTGTATATGATGAAAAAAAAAACTCGTTTTTATTTATTTCCTATGTGTTAACAAACTAATGGTATTGAAGATTCAAGGACTATAGGAGCTCACAACCAAAATCTTGAAGAATGGTTCTTCCCCTAAGGCAGCAACGTTTTCTTCGTCTAAGGCAGGGATATGATTTCTACGATTTACCACTTAATTCTTTTGTTACAACCCTTTAGTAAATCATAGTCAGATAGAAATTGTTTCAGGCACTATGTGAGTGTTACTTTACCGATGGTGGATTCTTTATGATACAAGGGGCCAAGCAGATCCAGTGTTGTACATGTTTGTAAGGCTATTGGCTAAGTACTAAAGATGGATCTGTCATTTATCTGACAGCTAGTTTCCTGCATCAAGAGCATGAACATCAACCTCTTAAGGATGCAGGCATTTTTGACAATTCTATACAGCTGTTATTTTTACATTGACATAGCTATAAGAGACTTACAGCTGTCACATTTATTGTGAAATGGTTTACAACCGAGCACTAGCAAAAAGCTCACTAGCATCATGAAAGGAAACCAGGGAAGATGAGAGCAGGAACGAGGTGTTTTTACCACACCACCATTTAAAATCCATTCAATAAATTCGATAAATTAAACTTGTATTGTAACTTGTAAGGGTACATCTTGTGATCTTCCTGAAGAAGGGGCAACTGTGGCCCTGAAACGCGTAGAAATAAAGATCACAATACAAGTTTAATTTATCGATTTTATTGAATGGATCTTAAACTGTAGCACAGTAAAAGCACCCCGGTACTGCTCTCATCACATGCGATTATAGTGGCCGTGACTGTCTCACAACCCGCTCAGGTGAGCGACACCACGCTTAGTTTATAGGCTTCATATCCACGAATAAACCCTACTATGTGCCCTTGTCTCTTTCCAGGTTTTTACAACTAGCACCATGAAAAGGCAGCTCAGAGGATCCCCATCCACTTTGTTAACACCAATATCCTTACTAATTGAGGTGTTTATGGTGCTAAAAGAGCACCCCATCAAACTTTATTGTCTAAACCTGTGTAAATGTACTGTATACAGTCCTGCCCATCGTTATTGGAACACCCATGAAGTATAAATACATAAGGCTGGAAACACACTGTCCGAGTGACATGCGAGTTACTCGCACGAGTCTCGGATCATTCACCCAGGATGGCCTCCCCCTCTCTGGATGGGAGCACTGGAGCTACATAGAAAAACATACCACTGACAGTATCCCGTCCAAAGAGGCAGGGATCGTGCGGGGTGAATGATCCGAGACTCATGCGAGTAACTCGTATGTCACTCGGACATTGTGTTTGCAGCCTAATGTTGAATATCTACCCAAAAAAATGAATAAAGTAAAACAGCTTTTCCTATTGTGCACTTGTGTTACTGTAAATATAAAAGAACAAATGATTAACAACTATTTAAAACAAGAAAACAATGAGAGGGAGAACTATAAAAACGCAAAGTTTACTGTGACACTGACATTGGCACCCTTTAAATTAAATTCATTTTTAAAAAACATTTTGACTCACCTATGGTAAACAACAAATGAGAATCACTACAGTTTGTTTTAACATTGCAATCACTGCAAAATTTTATTTCACACTTTTCACTCCTATAACAGTAGCGCTACAACCCCTGTAACACAAATAATATATTATAACCAGTAAGGGAGGGGGAGGTACAGCACCTCTTGCTGGGGTAGCAGCAACTGGTGTATTGATAATTAATTGCCTAATAATTATCAAATACATTGTAACAAGCCAGTTCCAGTTTAATTAAGATTTATTTTACACAAATGAGAATCACCTGTGATAAATTGGCAGTGCCCATATGACATTTATTAGCCAAATGAGGGATGACTTCAGTGTTTTAAAAAGCCACATGCTAAGCCCTGTCACAATGGAAGACAAAGGAGCTATCTGAGGACATCAGAACTGTTATTATCAGCAAAGATAAGACTTCCAAAGGGTATGAGGCAATCTCCAAAGACCTTGTTACCTCAGTTTCAACAGTGCGCAATGATATTAAGAAGTTTGTCAAGCAAGGAACCATCAAGAATCTCCCTGGATGTGGGGGAAAGAGGAAAGTTGACAAGAGATGTCTTTGAAGGTTGGTGCAAATTACGGAAAAAAACACCACGTCGAACATTCAGAGATCTGAAGGCCAACCTGGCACAGTCTGGGCTCATGATTTCAATTAGTATCATACACCGCCCACTTAACTAAGCAGAGCTTTATGGATAAAGGCCAAGGAAGAAACCATTGCTGAAAAAAAGACTTAACACCTTAACGACAGCCTTACGTCTCTAGACGTCGGCTGTCATTACCCCCTGTTTGAAGTGAGCTCCGGCGTGGAGCTCACTTCAAACCTCCCACATCTCAGCTGATCTCACTAGCTGAGATGTGGGAGCAACAGCACCAATCGGTCCCGCCGTCCGATCAGTGCTGTTAACCCCTTAGATCCCGCCCTCAATCTCTGAGAGAGGGATCTAAGGGAGCCGGAGCGGGCAGCGCGCGCTTACAAGGCTCCAGGGGAGATCTCGCGATAGTACCGCGGGATCTCCCATGCTGATGTCACAGGCCAGGGTCCTGGCTTGACCCTGGAACCTGTCATGGAGCATTTCCGGGTTGTGGTTGGCAGGGGCTGCCAACCACAACAGGTCCGCGATTCTGACACATACAGAGGAGCTGCAGCTCCTCTGTATGTGTCAGAAGCGATCGGACTGTGCTGCTGCATGCCTCTCACAGGGGCTGTGTAAAACTAAGAATCAATAAGCAAATAAAGTTTTTAAAAAGTTGAAAAAAAAAACAAAAAACATAAAAGTTCAAATCACCCCCCTTTTCTCCCATCCACAATAAAGGTATTAAAAAAAAAACAAAAAAAAAAAAACACATATTTGGTATCGCCGCGTTCATAATCACCCGATCAATATAAATAATCAAATAATGAGATCCATAAACTGCGTAGCGCAAAAAATGGTTCAAACGCCAAAATTACGTTTTTTTGGTCACTGCAACAATGCTAAAAAATGCAATAACGGGCGATCAAAACAGCGCATCCACCCAAGTATGGTATCATTAAAAACGTCAGCTCGAGACGCAAAAAATAAGCCATCACCCAGCCCCAGATCCCGAAAAATGAGGACACTACGAGTCACAGAACATGGCGCAAAAAGTGCAATGTTTTTTTTCATGCTTTTGAATTTTTTTCCACCACCTAGATACCAGTAGAGGTATACATGTTTGGTATCTACAAACTCGTACTGACCCGAGGCATCACACGATCACGTCGGTTTTACCATATAGTGAACACGGCGACTACAAAACCCAAAAAACAAATGTCTTATTGCACTTTTTTTGCAATTTCACTGCATTTAGAATTTTTTTGCAATTTCCCTGTACACTATATGGTAAAACAAATTATTGCATCTGAAAGTACAACTCGTCCCGCAAAAAACAAGCCATCATATGTCTGTGTCGACAGAAAAATAAAAACGTTATAGCTCTTGGAAGCAGAGGAGCGAAAAAACGAAAATGAAAAATGACAAATTTCTTCGTTACTAAGGGGTTAAAAAGGAACAAATGATCTTTGCCAAAGAGTATCTTGGTAAACCACAATCCTTCTGGGAAAATGTTCTGTGCACAGGTGAAAAAATAGACTTTTTTGGCAATGATGATGCAATGAAGCTTATAAGGAAAAGAAAACCCTGCCAGCAGTTAAGCATGGTGGAGGATCCATTAAGCTGTGGGCTGCTTTGATGTGTCTGGTACTGGAGGCTTTGACCATATCCCAGGAATCATGAAATCAGGGAATTATTAAGCGTTTTAGAGCAAAATGTCTTACCTAGTATATGATAACTTGATTTGAGTCAAAGATCATGGGTCATCCAGGAAGAAAATTACCCAAATCACTAAACTAAATGTAAACAGTAATGGTTGAAATGGAAAAAAATGGACTGTTTTAAAATGGCCAGCAATGAGTCCTGACCTAAATTCCATTGAAAATCTTTGGGGTGAGCTGAAATCTGCCATTGGGAAAAAGAACTCTGCCAACATTCAAGAGTTTGAACAAACTGCAAAGGAAGAGAAAATACCTACTGAGAAGTGCAAGAAGATTATAGATGGCTACAAGAAACATTTGGAGGATGTCATCAACGCCAAAGGGTATTCAAGCAAGTATTAATTAGGGGGGTCTTTATTGTTGCACACGCTGTTTATTCTGTGTCTTCTTTGAAATTGCTACTTGTAAGTTGACAATGTTTTATTGATGTATTACTTTGGACCACTAATTAAAAAATCCTGGTATAACTTTGATACATTTCCATTTATTTCTGAAGTTATTGTCCAGCCTATGATAAAAATGAAGAGGTGCCAATAATAGTGAGCAGCACTTTACGTAGTGTAGTGTCAGTGTGTTAATAGGCTAGGGTCACACTTGCATCATTACCCTAGGCTGGTATATCCATGAAAAACTTACTGCCAGGCAGGCATAGCACGTAGCGTTAACTGCATAACTGCAGGTAACGCTATGCGCCGCCTGCCTGTGCCTTGCTATAATAACGTGAAGCTTACCACAGCCGGCAGCTTCACTCAAAAGCCCCGGATATGCACTTTTGATCAGCGTACAGGAAACGAGGTCTACAGCATTTTCCTGTGCGCTGATCAAAAGCGCATATCCGGGACTTCAGAGTGAAGCTGCCGGCTGCGGTAAGCTTCACGTTACTATAGCAATGCACAGGCAGGTGGTGCATAGCGCTACTTGCTGATAATGCTATGTGCTATGCCTGCCTGGTACTAAATTTATGACGCATGCACCATGCTAGGGTCATGACGCAAGTGTTACCCTAGCCATTGCTCCGATACTCTCCTTGCTTGTCTGAGGGCTATTCCAAATTGCTGCTTCACATGAGGCAGTACGTGTGACTAGGAAGTCGCTTTTACAATTTAAGGATATGGAGTCTTGTTCTGACACTCAGTAGAATTACATTTTAAGACTGGGGTCACACAAGTGTATAAAAATATTGGTCCCATTTTCATCCAGAAAAGTGGGACAATTTTTTTTCTCACTTGTCATATGTGTGCTGTCAGTATGCTATTTGTTTTTTACTCAGGACCATTTACAGGTTCCAGTGCTACAGAATTTTTTGGTAGAAGGAAAGGAAAGGAAGAAAGCACACCGATCTAAATGTAAATGTATAATTAGATCGTAGGTGGATGTAGATGGCACTCACCTTTTTTAGGTCTTGTTAACTTGCGTATCGGTCACTAGGGACTATTAAGTATCCAGGCGTAGATTTCCTCAGTAGTCGGTATGCTGCAAATCCCTGGTAGCTAGTATGTAGCTCAGACCGAGTTACCATAGGAGTATATATCCAATAGAGGTTTTACCAGGCTATTTGCGCTCCCAGAGGTCTATGATCCATAACTTCTTGTAATTCATAAAGAGTTTTTATTACTTCTTAAGAAAAGCACATGCAACGCGTTTCGACAGTAAAAAATGTCTTCCTCAGGTATATTGTAAAGTGACAATATACCTGAGGAAGACATTTTTTACTGTCAAAATGCGTTGTATGTGCTTTTCTTAAGAGATAATAAAAACTCTTTATGAATTACAAGAAGATTTGGATCATAGACCTCTGGGAGCGCAAATAGCCTGGTAAAAACTCTATTAGTGCTACAGAATTGTAATGTATCTGTAATGCCATACTGGTGGTCTCTGTGGCATCAGATTTGTTTGGAGGAAATAAAGAGGTGGTTCAGCTTCCGATATGAATTCACGGCAATATACAGTATTTCATTATAGTCAGTGTTACAATACATCGTACATGGCAGGCACACAGGTATATAGAAAGCAAATGCACGTGCTGCCTAAAGGCAACGCGTTTCAGACAAAAACTGTGTCCTTTGTCAAGTCTTTGTCATATCGGAAGGTGGACCACCTCTTTATTTTCTCCATTGAATGCTGAGCGATATCAGGATGCCGGGTCCGTGCATACTGATTCCTTCCGGGTGAGCTGGATCTTCTTCTGAACCTTACCAGATTTGTTTCTCATATTTCTGCGATTTTTTACTGATGGCAAATACAGCTGAGAAAAAAAATGCAGATCTTTACTGCCTCATTGAATAACATACCATTTTTTTCTGATAGCACTCGTCTGAATTATACACTAGTGTGAGCGAGACCTATAAGTGACTCACACATAGAGCCTTGCGTAATATAATTAGTTGGACAAATGACCCAGAAAAAAACTAAAAAAGCATTGGATACCAGAGAAGAAGGTGACTGGTGTGTACATTACTGCACTTACACAACACTACATATACATCTACAAAGGTTAAGGCAATAAAAGATTTGGTCGCAGTGCTTCCTTAGTGGCAAAGGCTGTATCAAGTATGTAAGTGTGGCTCCCGTGAGTTCTCACACAAGCATGTATTTCTGTTCTAAACATACATTTATATCCAAGTGCTGGAAGTGGGGTTTAACTGCTTTTCGGATAGGCTCTCAGCAGAGTAATTGGAGGTTAAGAGCCCTGAATTCTGACTATAGACAACAGTGATTATAGACAATAGCAGCAGTATGACTGCAATCTAGCAGTGCAACTACAAACCAGTGACTGAGTCTATAGTAGAATCGGGCATGTGCTAAGCATTACGTAGGTAAGGTGATCAATAGAAGTAGGTCAGGCAGGGTTTCTAAGTTAATGATATGGTAACAGAAAAAAAACAGTATCAACATTTAATTTGAAAGAATGGTCACAAGTTAGTCAATGGGTCAGCATTTGAAGACTAATTTATTTAAATTGGGTGTAAAGGCTGTCCAAGGTTAGCACAACTGTAGCTAAGTAAATTGACAATCATGAAATCACATTTGTTTATTATCAGTTCAAGCATACTCAAGGTCATCAGATAGGACACTAAGACACATAGAGCAAGCTTTAGCTGCGAAACACTATCACAGGCACCATAATTTGGTTAGTGTGCACACTGTTGCAGCATCATGTCCAGACCCATCTGTGCCATGCCAAACCTTAGGCTCACCCTTGACCCAAGGTACATAATAACATTTTCATTTTTGATACCTTAAGGCAGGGGAGGGGAACTCCAGGCCTCAAGGGCCACCAACAGGTCATGTTTTCAGGATTTCCTTAGCATTGCACAGGGGTTGGAATTATCACCTCTGCATGTGATTCAATTACAATCTATGCAATACTAAGGAAATCCTGAAAACCTGACCTGTTGGCGGTTCTTGAGACCTTTAGTTCCCCACCCTTAAGGGTTTGTACGTGCTCCCTCTTTGACCGCCTGCAATCCGGTTTCCGAGCCCACCACTCCACCAAAACAGCACTAACCAAAATCACCAACGACCTACTGACCACCAAGAGCAAGCGACAACTACTCCATCCTTCTCCTCCTCGACCTCTCTGCTGCCTTCGACACAGTCGACCACTCCCTCCTGCTTCAAATTCTAGAATCCCTTGGCATCACTGACTTGGCCCTCTCCTGGATCTCCTCGTACCTAACAGACCGGACCTTCAGCGTCACCCACTCCCACACATCCTCCTCGCCCCATTCCCTATCTGTTGGAGTTCCCCAAGGCTCAGTCCTAGGACCCTTACTCTTCTCCATCTACACCCTCGGCCGAGGCCAACTCATCAAGTCCCACGGCCTCCAATACCACCTCTACGCCGACGACACCCAGCTCTACCTCTCCGGCCCTGACATCACCTCCCTGCTATCCAAAATCCCACACTGCCTGTCCACCATCTCATCCTTTTTCTCCGCTCGTTTCCTCAAACTCAACATAGATAAAACTGAGTTCATCATCTTCCCCCCAAGTCGATCTTCCCCCCTACCCGACCTAACCATCACGGTCAACGACTGCACACTCTCACCTGTCCCCCACGCAAAGTGCCTCGGTGTAATCCTCGACTCTGTCCTCTTCTTCAAGCCACACATCCAGGCCCTCACCACCTCCTCCCACCTCCAGCTTAAAAACATCTCACGGATCCGCTCCTTCCTTGACCATGACACTGCCAAAACACTTGTCCACGCCCTCATTATCTCCCGCCTCGACTACTGCAACCTCCTGTTCACCGGCCTCCCCGCTTCATCCCTTGCACCCCTTCGAACCATCCTCAATTCCGCTGCCCGACTCATCCACCTGTCGCCCCGTTACTCCCAGGTCTCCCCCCTCTGCCAAGCCCTCCACTGGCTCCCTATTTCCCAGAGATCTAAGTTCAAAACCCTAACTCTGACATACAAGGCCATACACAACCTGTCCCCTCCATACATCTCCGACTTGTTCTCCCAATACCAGCCCTCACACAATCTGTGCTCCTCTCAAGAACTCCTTCTCTTCTCCCCCCGAATCTCCACCTCCCACAACCGCATACAAGATTTCTCTTGTGCATCCACCATACTCTGGAACTCTCTCCCCCACCACATCAGACACTCCCCTACCCTGGGAACCTTCAAGAAAAACCTGAAGACCCACCTCTTCCTTCAAGCCTATAACCCACACTGAGACCTAATCCGCTGCACCATCTCACCTCTCCCCCTCCTACTGTCTCCCACCCATCCCCTATAGACTGTGAGCCCTTGTGGACAGGATCTCTGCCCTAATGTACCTGTATGATTTATTCGTCATTATTTATGTACTCGTCCTTGTTCTCCCTTACACATGTAAAGCGCCATGGAACCAATGGCGCTATATAAATAAATAATAATAATAAGAAGAAGAATAAAAGATCATCACTGATAGCAGTAGATCTCCAGCGACCACAGGAGAGGAGGAGCAGTAAAACTGGAAGCTTTAAGTCTTTACATTAAGAACAGAGAAAGGTGGACAGTGGTAATCCCAGTGCGGAGATGAAAACTCACGTGTTTGAATTTATGCATTTATCAATGATTAAGACTGCATAACTCGAAAAGCGTCGGCATCTCTGCATTGGGATTAGTACCATCTGCCTTTCTCTGTCCTCAATGTAAAGACTTAATAAAGCATCCTATTTTACCATGCCTCCTCTCCTGTGGTCGCTGGAAATCTTCAGCTCCTTTAGATTTACTGCTCCGTGCCCAGTGATCAGCCAAGGAACATGGACATAACAGGGCGCTGAACTTTTTTTTATTATGCAAAGATCATCACTAGGGGTCACAAAGATGGGTTCTACAATGTTCTGCCTGAATGTGACCCCCAGCAATCATTGAGTTGAGAAATTGAAGTCTTGGTAAAAATCTTTTACTACTCAATCCTGTCATTTGTCATGTCTTGTCTCTCATCCACTTTCATATTTCTTTCTATGGCTTTGGGTTGACAGCTTATACTTGTCAACTATAGTGAATAGTGAATCTACCTAAAAGTAAATCAACACCACAGCTAACATGTACTACTACCTACAGTATATCATAAAAGTGAGTACACCTCTCACATTTTGTAAATATTTTATTACACCTTTTTATGGGACAACACTGAAGATAGGTCACTTTATTCAACATAAAGTACTTAGTGTACACCTTGTATAACAGTGTACATTTTATATACCTTCTAAATAACTCAACAAACAGAAATGAATGTGAATGTCTAGACCTCTGGCAACAAAAGTGAGAAGACCCCTAAATGAAAATGGCCAAAATAGTTCCAAAGTGTCAATACTTTGTGTGACCACTATAATTTGCAATCTTTGCTGTGACAAATACCGCACCTCACAGCCCATTGTGACATCTTTAATACATCAGAGCTGTGCGATACGATCTCATCACTCCCACCTACACGTTACGGTCTGCACCAGCAGGGTTATGTAAGGTCAGCTTAGCACAGTTTTACACTGACAACTGCTGTCCACACAGACACAGAGAGGCATGGGGAGTGAGAGAGGATGATTCATGTAATTTTCCACCATGACACCACACTCGCTCACAATTCTTATAGGCTCGTTCACATTTTTCACTATCCCAGTGAAAGAGAGTCCTACCAGTCCAGTAGAATTGCCATCAATTTCTTACTAGTCATAAATCTAGTCCTTTACAGGTTATGCTGGGCCAGAAACCAACGCAGGTAGCGTATAACACTAAACCAAGGGCACAGATGCTTGCGTTCGTGGATTGAGATACAAGAGAAACTCAGGATTAAATTACACTGGGGAACAATTTGAAAAAAAATTTCTGTTGAGTTAGGTTTTTGAGCTGATTTATACTAAAACTAGCTGTAGTACCCGCGAACGCCTGGGTTAATAAATAACTGCTGTTAGCTATAACAAAATAGAATTTGAAGATGTTAATTACCTGTAGGAAAATAGAAGCTGAGCTGTGATTGATTGCCATAGGCAGCCTAATAAATCTCCAGCCAACAGTAAACCCTCCCCCTGGCCGGGCAGTATATGTTACCTCACACATACACATAATAGACAGCTCAAGTGACTGACATCTGCCTTAATTCCCTATATGGCACATGTGTTGCACATTGGCTGTTTTTAATCAGATGTTTATGTTTGGAAAATAAAGATAGCACACGTATGAGGCGAGTTGTGTGAGGTGATTTGTGCACATCTGTGTCTGTCTGTGTGGTGTGTGTCCCTGGGGTGTGTATGTGTGTGTCCCTGTGTGGGGGGTCTGTGTGGTGTGTGTCTCTGTTGTGTGTGTCTCTTTGTGGTGTGTGTGTCCCTGTGGGGTGAGTGCATGTGCCCTATAGGGTGGCTATGTGTGTGTGTCCCTGTGGGGGGGGGTCTGTGTGGTGTGTGTCTGTGTTATGTGTGTCTCTTTGTGGTGTGTGTGTGTGTCCCTGTGGGGTGAGTGCATGTGTCGCTATAGAGTGTGTGTGTCCCCTTGGGGGGGGGGGTGTCCCTGTGGGGTGAGTACATGTGTCCCTATAGGGTGTGTATGTGTGTGTCCCTGTGTGGGGGGTCTGTGGTGTGTGTGTATCTGTGTTGTGTGTGTCTCTTTGTGGTGTGTGTGTCCCTGTGGGGTGAGTGCATGTGCCCTATAGGGTGGCTATGTGTGTGTGTCCCTGTGGGGGGGGGGGGTCTGTGTGGTGTGTGTCTGTGTTATGTGTGTCTCTTTGTGGTGTGTGTGTGTGTCCCTGTGGGGTGAGTGCATGTGTCGCTATAGAGTGTGTGTGTCCCCTTGGGGGGGGGTGTCTCTGTGTTGTGTGTGTCTTTTTGTGCTGTGTGTGTGTGTTTGTTCGGGTGCGTGGTGAGTATTCAATGTTGGGGCTGCACTTTAGCAACTATACACTTGCTGTTACTCTTTGTGTGCGTGTGGTGTGTATACATGTCCCCGTGCATGGTGAATATCTCATGTTGGGGCCCCACCTTAGTGACTATATGCTGGTATGTGCTGTTAGTCCTTGGTGCTATCATTAAGCCCCTCTCATTCACAACTGTCAACTGGTAACTGTCACTTTTTCCCCATTATGTAGATAGGGCCAAAATTGTTTGGTGAATTGGAATGCGCGGGGTTAAAATTTTGCCTCACAACATAGCCTATGACGCTCCCGGGGTCCAGACGTGTGATTGTGCAAACTTTTGCGGCTGTAGTTGCGACGGTGTAGATGCCAATCCCGGATATACACACACACACACACATACACACACACATACACACATACACACATACACACATTCAGCTTTATATATTAGATTGGCATGCTGATTCCAAAAATGTAGTCAGTTTTTTTCTAGCACGTCAAGTTTTTCCTCCACAACTTACCTGCCAGAGAAGCACAATTGCACTGATATCTGTAATAAGACTTGTTATCTGATTACAATTCGAAAACATGATACAATTAAAAAACATGATAGTGTTAGGCATGACAAATATGTTTTTTATTTCTTATATATTTCATTTTTTGTTCATATTTGTACTATTTAAGAAGAAAAAAACACTTTTTAGGTACAGTAGTTTACATATTTTTGAGAAGACAAAAATCCTATAGTTCAAAGACTTGACGTGATAGAGAAAAACTGAGATCATTTCTGGATTCAGCATCCAAAAATTAATTAAGAACAGTTGTCTGACCTAACTCCTAAAAAATTGTGTTCCCCAGTGTTATATATTTAATAGCTGTAAGGGCTCAGTAGATAATAGCAATATATACACAATGGGTTATACAGATATCACATGTAGTTATGTGAATAAAGGTAATGGGATACAAAAGGTATATGCAGGCAAATGTAAGTCAGTTATCAGTTTCTTGCTGCTGGCAGCCACATGGGGGCAGTGTAGAGCCAAAGAATTTTGTTGGTTACTCCTAACATATAATAATATGACATGACCGCCTTGAAAGTGAAAATATAGCCATTGATTTTTAACTTCTTAGTTGGTCACTCCACTCTCTGCCCCGCTGCTGTCCCTGATTTCCCTGTCTTTGGGCTGTGAGCTGAAATATCCCAAAAAGCTATAATGGGTCATAACTTTGTGCTGGGAGGTCCGAGGGGAATGGTGTAGCGACACAGCATTTTACAGTGCATTGCGGGGGTTAAATTTTCTTGATTTAGACGGACGAATATCTCTTTTGCTAACACCCACATGCAAGCCAAGCAGCACCCTGATGTGGATCCTTCTACCATCATTTCCAAGGATAACTCTCATTCCCAGCCTCCATTATCCTCCTCCAACAACAGTGAGTAAACCTAACCAGACAGTGGTCATTGACTGGGGGGAGATTAATAGTAAGAAGTTCATGGAAGCCCAACTCATGAACCTCGCTTTAGTGCTTGTCTGCAGTATGTCTGTCCCACTTGGGGGAGGAGATTTGGGAGAGGTGTATAGATGTGGGCCTCTGTTGCTGACCTCACCACAAAAAAGGTCAATACTGCCAAGAAGTGAAGAATCATCAGAGGCCTATCACATCTGGCCGCCCCATCAACAACAAAACTCGTCAAGATTCAGCAGTTTCCGGCACTAATTAAGAAGGGGAGGACTGCAACAACACAACATTTTACAGTGCATGATGTGGGTTACATTTTCTTAATTTGGCCAGATGTATATGTCTTTTGTTGGTTATCTCATGTTTGCTAAGACATTGTTTCTTGCCAGACGATTAAGCACCTTTATTGTCCTAAGTTTGTGTATTGCTAATTTAATGTAAATCACCTCACTCCTTCTGTCTTCATTACGCAAAGGGAAATAATGTAGGCGGCTTGAAATCAAGCCAATAAGAGAACAGCTTTATACCACCATTCCTGTTAGAGCGCAATAACCTGAGATGAGTGCTCGTCCTCATTAAAAGGACTTTCTTCAGTCACCAGCAGTCCTATGCTTTCTGGCCTCAGTCTAAGGACTTCGGCCCCAACTAGAGGACCACCAGAACTGGATTATATTCGGCAGGATTTCGTCCTAGGATTCTAGGATTTGGCTGAAGTATCAAAGAATACATAAGGAAGATACCCAGGTTGGGACAATTCGGTCACCTTGCTACAGACTCTGCTGAGCTCGGTTTGCTTCCTAAGCTTGCCGCTATTCTTTTCTTGGTGGGTGCCCATCAAAAGCAGGGTGCTGCTGGATTTGTGCAGTTGGCCCTGGAAGTCCCAAAGGCACGAAGATTTCAATCTTTGGTGAGCTAGCAGAAGGAGAGACTCTGTTGCCTATTATATTGTGTTTTGCTTGATATGTGTTATATGCCTTTGACTGTTGGGCATCCAATAAAGACTAACCATTTTGTGGTTCCCTCATCCTGTGTTGTCTGAGTAGTGTTATGCACATGGCTATGGAGTTTGGGCGTTCAGTTGCGATGAGCCCTTGTCCATGCAGTCTTTCTAAAGACAGCTGGGCCAGCGGACGAGAGCACCCATTGACCACATGTCTCTACAATCAGTTTTGGTGCCTTCAGATGCAGCTGAATCCTTCTACACTTAGAGACTAAATATGATCTCCTACCTAGCTTCTGGTAGCCATTCTCCCTATCCCAGGGTGCTAGGAAATAATAGGACCCGGAAGTGTGTGCCACCTGCTTTCACGATTCCAGGGATATGATTTGTGTAGGGCTTGTATAGACAGTGATTCCATAACTCTTATGAAATTGCATCTCTAGCCAGTCTATAAATTGCTTTTGAAGCTGCAGTTCTCAGCAGGGGAATCTTAGCTTCAATGTCCTCTAAATACACACAGAACAAAATCTGTGTCTCTAAGAGGGAATTTCTTCCAGCCTGCTCCACATTGGGTTGAAACTTTCAAAGAGATCTTCTTCCTTAGTTTTATTTAAAATTGTCATCTCTCTGCCAGTATACTATTTGGTCGTGAGGTCTAAGTTCCTGAGGAGGAGGTCAGAGGGGAATGCTAATATGTGCAGGAAACAGATAAAACAATATCTATGACTTACAACCATAGATGTCGTGAGGGTTTATGATTGATTGGCATGTCCGAATATCTTCCATATTCTTCATAACAGCTTTAACTTTCTTGGGCATGGAGTTCACTAGAGCTTCACTGCAGCCCCTGAAATCCTCTTCCATTCCTCCATGACAAGATCATCGATCTGGTGGATGTTAGAGACCTTGTACTCCTCCACCTTCAGTTTGAGTATGCCCCACAGATACTCAATAGGGTTTAGGTTGGGAGACAGGCTTGCCCAGTCCAATATCTTTACCCTCAGTTTCTTTAGTATTGCAATGGTCGTGTTGCAAGTGTGTTTGGGGTTGTTATCATGTTGGAATACTGCCCTGCATTCCAGTTTCCAAAGGGAGGGGATCATGATCTGCTTCAGTATGCCACAGTACATGTTGGCATTTGTGGTTCCCTCAATGAACAGTTGCTCTCCACAGCCAACAGCAATAATGCAGCCCCAAACTATGAAACTCTCACAACTATACTCAACTGAAGGTAGAATACACTTGTCTTTGTTCTCCTCACCTGGTTGCCGCCAGACACACTTGACATCATCTGAATCAAATCAGTTTATTTTGGTCTCCCCACACCACAGGACATGGTTGCAGTAATCCATGGCCTTAGTCTGCTTGACATCAGCAAACTGTTTGAGGGCTTTCTTGTGCATCATCTATAGAAGAGGCTTTTTTCTGGCACGACAGCCATGCAGACCTAATGTAGTGTGCGGGATATGATCAGAGCATTGACAGGCAATCCCCCTACCCCTTTAACATTTAGCAACACTCATACATTGTGCAGTCCAGCCATTCTCTTTAGAAGAAGACATGTATTTCATCCATGGTTAGCCATTGATTCTATAGGGATAGTATAGTGTGCAGTGTTTGTTGTACTTTGCTACCATCTAATGGTCATTGTTATAATATTTGTTTTTATAGATTATATTGTAATTTCCCATAATGACTTTCTCTCTATAACCTCTTGTTTCCTCACATCCTTTTTGCTAGTCAGTGCCATCTTGGCAGCACATGCTTCAGGACTGAAGAGAGGATTATCTTGTCACCTCAGTCCTCTGTTCTCCATCTTGCATCATTCATACAACCCTTAATCTTCCCTGACATCCTATCTCATGTCACCAATCTACTGGGGATAAAATTTGTTAAAGTTTAACTGTGCATCATCCTTTCTGGATTTACCACATGTATTTGGTCAGGCATGGGAGAAGAGGATACTGAGTAACCTATCTACAACTGCTTGTACAGAGATATGTGCTCACATTCCTCAGACATATCCAGGGGCGTAACTACAACAGGTGCAGGGGTTGTGATCGCACCCGGGCCCCAAAAGTCCCTTTGGCCCATAGAAAAAGACTAATACTATTAAAGATTTGCAATAATTGGGGGCCCCATTGGAGATTTTGCATCGGGGCCCCATGGCCTGAAGTTATGCCACTGGACATATCTCACATAAATCGGTGGCAGAATAGTATCAGGAGACTTAAGTTTACAGTGACCTGGTGCATAGTAATAGAGACCTAAATCTTCAGTGTTTGTGTGCATAGTAACAGGAAACCTAAATCCTCAGTGTCTGATTGCATAATGACAGACCTAATTCTACAGTATTTGTGTGCCATTGCATACTCTACTAGCAACTAGTGATGAGCCACCACCTCAATGTTCGAATTCTGTTCAATTCATCAAATTAGTGATTTGTTCGTCAATTTTTCATCGAACGTTCGTCAAACACCGTAAACCCCATTGAAATCAATGGCAGGCTACAGCAAACACAAAGAAAACACCTTCAAAAGTCTCTAAAAGCTGCCAAACTACTCAGAATGGACAACAAACACCAGGAAAAGTGACAACTATCCAAATACAGTACAAATAGTCAGAGGCAAAGTGGCAATTGTTTTCTACATTAAGTAAAAAGAGGTGGAAGAGTAAAAGGAGGATGAGACGCAGGTATGGACATGTCACACCCTTCTTAAATCATGTAAAACATAGCAAGGGGACTCCAACAAGAATCTTCACTCTTTTCAAAGGGTCACACCTACAGCAAAATGGCATCCATTGTCCCAGGCCAAAATATGCTGAATCAAAAAGTCAAGGAAAACACTGCGGGCAGCTGGCTAAAGCGCTCAAATACAGTGAAATCCATGGTGCATTGCCCCCTGGGAATTTGAATATGCAAATGGAGTCCATGGAGCCTCGTTTAAAAGTCTCAAACATGGGACTAGCTAGATATCCCTCCAGGGAAGGAACAAGTCAGTATCCCGCTCAGTTATGAGCTTAAGGATATGACAAGGGAATTACCAAAGCCAGGTATCCAGGGCTAGGTCCTTCCCTGGAGGGATATCTGGCTAGTCCCGTGTTTGAGACTTTTAAACAAGGCTCCACGGACTCCATTTGCATATTCAAAAATTGCTGACTGGCCCAGCCTGCATGCATGGCACAGGGTCTGGAACAGGACCTGTCCTAGCATTTCAAGGTTAAACATTGCTCAGCAACTATAAGTTTTGTGGAGTATTACAGTAAAAACTAGAGAGGTAGGTCAGTGACCTGATTAGGCCAGATCCCCTCAGAGCTCATGCAAGCGCTCCCGTCATTGTTATGCCCCGCCACACACAGGTGGGACCACCATCAGTTTCGTAGAATATTACAGGAAATAATAGGGAGATCAGAGACCTGTTTGGGCCTAGTAGGCTGGATAAACTCAAAGCTTGTGCAAGTGCTCCCATCAAAGTTACGCCCCGCCACACACAGGTGGGACCACTATCAGTTTCATGGATTACTACAGAAAATAAGAGAGGTAGGTAAGTGACCTGTTTGGGTCTAGTGGGCCACATGAAGTCAAAGCTCATGCAAGCGTTCCCATCAATGTTTTTCACCACCACACACAGGTGGGACCACCATTAGATTCGTGGAGTACTACAGAAAATAATAGAGAGGTAGGTCAGAGACCTGTTTGGGCCTAGTAGGCAGGATAAACTCAAAGCTCGTGCAAGCGTTCCCATCAAAGTTATGCCCCGCCACACACAGGTGGGACCACTATCAGGTTTGTGGATTACTATCGAAAATAACAGAGAGGTAGGTCAGAGACCTCTTTAGGTCTAGTAGGTCGGATAAACTCAAAGCTCATGTAAGCGCTCCCATCAATGATATACCCCGCCACACACAGGTGGGTCCACTATCAGTTTCATGGATTACTACAGGAAATAAGAGAGGTAGGTAAGTTACCTGTTTGGGTCTAGTGGGCCACATGAAGTCAAAGCTCATGCAAGCGTTCCCATCAATGTTTTGCACCACCACACACAGGTGGGACCACCATTAGATTTGTGGAGTACTACAGGAACTAAGAGAGGTAGGTCAGAGACCTGTTTGAGCCGAGAGGGACACATAAATTCAAAGCTCTTGCAAGCGTTCCCATCAATGATATGCCCCGCCACGCACAGGTGGGACCGCTATCAGTTTCGTGGATTATTACCATAAAAACTAGTCAGGTAGGCAGGTTGGTAAGTAGGTTTGGGCAGATGTAATACAAAAGTGTTTTCTGAGCTGTGTGGTGGTAGATTTCAACAGAACACTGGACCACAGCTACCTAGTCAAACAGTGGTACTACCTCAAATAGGTTTTGGTAAGTAGGTTTGGGCAGATGCAATACAAAAGTGTTTTCTGAGCTGTGTGGTGGTAGATTTCAACAGAACACTGGACCACAGCTACCTAGTCAAACACTGCTACTAGCTAAAAAGGATTTGCTTGGCTAGATGCAGTAAAAAAAAAAAAGGCTAGTAAACACAGAAGGTGTAGCTTTCTTCACAACAATGTTACACACTGCTACTAGCCAAAAAGCAGCTCAGTACGCCAGTATCAGTCCAGTGCACCTGTACCAGCCCAGTGCACCAATACCAGCCCAGTGTACCAGTAATAGGCCAGTGCACCAGTACCAGTCCAGTGCACCAATACCAGCCCAGTGCACCAGTAGCAGAGCAGCTCAGGGCTCCAGTACTAGCCCTGTGCACCAGTACCAACCCAGTGCACCAGCCCAGTACACCAGTACCAGTCCAGTGCACCATCACCAGCCCAGGGCATCAGTACCAGGCCAGGGCACCAGTTCCAGCCTAGTGCACCAGTTCCAGCCTAGTGCACCAGTACCAGCCCACTGTATCAGCTCAGTGCACCAGTACCAAATCAGTGCACCATTACCAGTTCAGTGCACCAGTAGCAGCTCAGTGCACCAGTACCAGCCCAGTGCACCATCAACAGCCCAGGGCATCAGTACCAGGCCACTGCACCAGCACCAGCCCACTACAGCAGCCCAGTGCACCAGTACCAGCTCACTTTACCAGCCAAGTGCACCAGTACCAGCCCAGTTCTCCATCACCAGTCCAGTGCACCAGTAGCAGGCAAGGGCACTAGTACTAGCTCAGTGCACCAGTAGCAGCCCAGTACATCAGTACCATGCCAAGGCACCAATACCAGTCCATTGTACCTGTGCACCAGTGCACCTGTACCAACCCGGTGCACCAGCTCAGTGCACCTGTACCAGCCCAGTGAACCAGTACCAGTCAAGTGCACCAGTACTAGCCCAGTGCACCATCACCATCCCAGGGCATCAGAATCAGTAAAGTGCACCAGTACCAGTCCAGTGCACCAGTACCAGCCCAGGGCTCCAGTAACACAGCCCAGGGCACCGGTACCAGGCCAGGGAATCATTCAGCACCAGCCCAGCCTGCCAGACATGCCGCTGGCGCCAGCCAGCAGTGAGTGCGGGAAGAAAAAAAAAAATGGAGGTCTGCATTATTTGACTACAGACCTCTCCCCAATCCCCCCCTTCCCCGCCCACTATTCCTAGACACTGAAACTCATAACATTGAACAAAAGCATTAATGTGAAAGTCAGTAACGCTTTTGGTCAACGAACCGTTATCGAACATAACCTCGAATTACCATATTGGTCGTATTCGTCGAATGACTTGACCATAGCCCAAAACAGGTCAAATTTCAAATTGATGAATAATTCTAATCGAACATCACTCATCTCTACTAGTAATCCATGAGTCATCCGGCGTCTTAGCAAAGATATGTTCAGAAAAGGCCGCTGTGAGGCAGATGCATCATATTCCTTAAAACTCAGATGCACCGGGAGCAGGTCCACGCAGATGCACAACCCAAATGTGTATCCAAACCAACACTAAAGGTCAGAGAGAACGTTGACATGACCAGATGTGAGCTCCATGACAACCTAGATGATTTATTGGGGAGAGTGGAGCACTATTTAGCAGCTCTTACATGCTCTGACAGTGACACAGCAGATTTAACTACCACCTTGGACCGTTTATCTGCCACCTGCTTGTTAACATCCACTATCCGCAAAGTACATCACGTTCCTGATTAATTCTGACATGGATGATATCAGAGAAGAGCACGCTGAAAGGGAAACTCTACTCCAAACAAAGGCTTCAATGGTACTAGATGCCCAAGATAATAATGATAATAATAATAAGAGGAAGAAGAAGAAGAAGAAGATAAGGCAGAACTCTGAAGAAGATAAGGCAGAACTCTGCATCACACACCACTAGAAGGTTAGGTCACATTGAAGAATATCAACCAAAGTCACATCTCGATCTTCCAGTTCATCTCACTCCAGAAAGTCTACCTTTTCTCACAGATACTGGAGATATGTGCAAATGCAGAGCATGCCAGAGTTAGAAGCACCTTTACTAGGAAGGCAGCAGAAGTGGAAGCTCAAAGAAATGAGATGGAAGCCAAATTAAAAATACTAAAAGCAGAAAGGGAAGAAGCAGCAGCCTTTCCTAAACGGAAAGTCCTTGAACAAGTCATGACACCAATCTGGACTGCCTCATTCCAGGAAAGGGGAAAACCCAGCTGACCGCACTACTGACTACTTGCTGAGGCAATTACCGTCCATTCCAACACAATCTCCAACATACTATATCGATGCACCCACAAGACAAGGAATGTTACCTGCTACTGACAAGATAACTTCTAGCATTAACTCGCAATTTAGGCCGCAGCCAGCAGACTCTTTAAAGACTAAACTACAGCTTAACCCTCATTCTGCATTTTTTGTCCTTAATTGTTGCAGTCAAATAAACCAGAGAATTTACATTTCTCAGGGATACCACAAGTTAATCCTGCAACTATGACCGGGCAATCGGACATCTCTGTCTTTGCCATATACATGATTTGCAGTGAGTTTATAATCATGGGTCTCTCAAAATTTGATGACTGCACTGAGAATAGAGAGCCTGCAAGTTGACCTTTCAAGTAGTAATCCAAGACATTAATCTCAGCGCCAAGGAACAACTGGATTTGCTTGTTAACTGTTGAGGCCCAGAATCAGTGGCGCGTATCATGTCCATAAGAGCAGTTCATGTCCACTCTTCAGAAGCTGGTCTTATTGCAGTATGGGATAGATAGGAACAGACCTATGGCTGCTCTGAAGCCATAGAATACTTTATTTAAGAAACTGCGTCTGCATGCCTTGCCAAAGATAATTAACAAAGACAAATAGAAACTTCACGATCTGAGCAACCTGCAAAAGGAAATAGAATTTGCAAAATTGGATCCATGTCTTTCGGGACTGAGTTAATTAGGCACTGACTATGGCTTGAATCCAATGGTGTCCAAACTACAATGGTGTCCATTCAACATGTAGGAGAAATGGGCAGACTACAGCTCAAGGTACAAATGAGGGCACACCATGTCTTTATCCCCCTTTTTCACATTTTTCTAGGTTCGTCAGTGATCAAGCTCATAAGAAGGATGATCCCATCTTCTACTTCACTGAACCTACTCCAGCATCATCCTTATCTTTTACAGGGTTTGATAATGCTACCACCAAACACAGAGAATTAAGGAGCACAGTATCTGTAAAGGTACCTTTACACGCGGCAACTTTTCTAGGAATTTCACTGGCAACTTACTGGTTGCAGTGAAATCATGGAGACATTGTTCCATTTGTACACAGCAACAAGATAGAACAATGTCTCCATGATGTCACTGCAACCAGTAAGTTGCCAGTGAAATTCCTAGAAAAGTTGCCGCGTGTAAAGGTACCTTGAGAAAGACTGACATTCCACTCACTCCACCCTTCATCTCTAAACCGTATGCTGTTGCTCCTAATGTCATGGACAGCAACCATATGTGCTCGCAGTGAAATATGTATCGGTGGGGAATGGATACCCAGCAGTTAATTGTTAAATTCTGTGTCACTACACAAAAAGTCACAACCTACCTTATCTTGAGCGCAAAGCTACCTTTCCCGGTCACAGGGTCTCCAGTCTCTGCAGGGGGCAGTCCTGCCAGCACAGCAATGAAAACATTTCACACCTTTAGTGAGTTTCAAACAGACCAAAAGATGGGCAGTAATAACCAGGAGATTGTAGTCAGAGAAGACAAAGAACATTTAACAATAATGTATGCATGGCTAAATTACTGTGAGGGTCCAATCATAGACCCAAAATTAGAATATTGAGATTCAAGGGTGGGGTAGAAACTTACCTCATGCCAAACCCTACAAGAACTCATACAAGCCATGAATTCTTAGTTCACAGATTTTGGGGCAGCTGAAACACTGCTGTGATCCACATTCCATCTTCCTCCCTCCCCATTAGGCTACAGAAAGAATAGACTGCAAAGTTTAGGTATTTCTGTAAGTTTCTCCCTTTTATTTTATAATTGTTTTGCATATTTTTATGTCACTTTTTATTTCCATTTTTATATATTTTTATTGTAAGCACTGTACCTTTTCTATTAAAGCTTAAAACTTTAATAAGTTTGAACCTTTTATAATCTGAAAGAACTATTAACCCTAGAGGGTGCACGATCCTGTTGATTGTCTCATAGTCATAGTTAGTTCAAGGGGATTCATCTCCCCATAATTGGTGAGTGTTGCCAGCGTGTGTGAAGTGGAGTGTGTGGTTTGTGTCAGTGTGTGATTTATGCTCCCTTTCAGCATAGGACAGAGGTTGAGTGCTGGATTGAGTGAGAGGCACAACCCCAAGTCACATGCTGTCACGTGACAGTGCACTATCCACAACGGCATCACTAACTTAAAAACGAACAGAGTTCATTTAAAAGTTCATTTTACGGTAATCAATAGGTCTTGTAATAATAATAATTTTCACAATTAGATGTGATTAAAAAATTGTTCCTGTGCTAAGATAATCTTATAAATGTACTCCTACTATGTACAGTTTCATTTTTGTTTCTGACCGTGCACAGAGCATTGGCTTGATCCTGGGTAGGAGAGGACGAAATGAAGTATACAGACATTACAGCACAGGATCACAAATAATTATTTCTTTTACCTCATAAAAATAATCAGCTGTGATCCCGTGCTATATAATGTCTATATACTCTTTTTCCTCCTCCCTTGCCCAGAAGATGGTGTATGATCAGATCGTGTTCCGTGCATGGTCAGAAACAAAAATTAAATTGTATATAGCAAAGACACATATATAAGATCATTTCATCACAACATTTTTTTTAAAACACATCCAACTGGGGAAATTATCATTATTCCAAGATCGTTTGATTAAAATTAACTATATTTGTGGGAAAACCCCTTTAAGGAATGTTGTGGGCTCAAGGCAAAGAGTTTGCAGGAACATAGAGATATTCTCAAGGAGCTTGCAATATGTTATAAGTCTTGCAGATCCTCAGACCACATTGCTAAGGACTGTAAGGCTCTCATTAAGTGCACTAAATGCAGTAGTGATCAACATGTTACATCTATGCATCTCACACCTGCTCAACACAATTCACAACCTTCTGCAGTATTCATCCCTGCTCCTAGTCATGGGAGGGATGGAGCTTGCTTTGGACCCATGTCCAACTTCTGTTTCCTCTTCATGTTTTGAGGTGTCTGAAAAAGGGACTGGACTTAAATGCTGTGCCAAGGTATGTCTGGTCAAGGTCTATTCAGAAGGACAACCCAACAAGGCCTCCAGAATGTATGCCATAACAGATGCGCAGACCAGGAACTAGCAAAACCCAGATTCTTTGATACCTTCAGTGTAAAAGGGACAAGTGGCTCCGTATACACATATTTTGGTCATATCTAGACTAGAGATGAGCGAACATTCCCCAAACATATTCACCAATTTCCAATTTGGCACAAACATTGCAGATACTGTTCACGATCGGAAACCCGAGCAATTTACCAAAAAATTGGAGAACGTGGCTTTAAAAAAAAGTTTGAAATTTAAAATGGCCGTTATACTTTCCTTGACTGATTTTGGAAGACCCACTGGCTGGGAACAACACCTAACCTTAAGTAATGTTCCCAACTATCAGCTTTAACCTGTAGAATGTTTTGCAGTATTTAAATAATTTTTTTAAGCTTCCTGAAGTTTGCAGTTGTTTTTGACACCTGCAGGGTCTGAATTTAGGAAATCGTACCAGATGTAGCAGTGGCTGAGAAGTCTAGGTAGCTTGCAATGTCATTAAAACATTCATTGAAGAGAGTTTAATATTTAAAAATGTTTTATTTTTTATTTTATTCTTATTATTTTAAGGGGGTGCGAGCAAAAACTATATTATTGCAGAAGGTCAGCAGCATGTGAGGTGATCTCTTCTACAGTTATGTGATAGCAATTCATGTAAAAATAGTATATGGCCATTATATTCTTCTCATACATGGTTTCATAGGTCTGTTCACAATAATGAAACATATGGATATTGCTTCTTGAAAATGTGAATACCGCATGAGAGTGCACGGGAACAGTCCTTCTCCTGCAGTCGCTCCATACAGCTAACGTAGGACTGTCTCAGATGGCATGTCAGAATACAGAAAGCACACTCAACAGTTTGTTGAAAAAGACTTCTACAATTATGATGATCTCCAATCCCAGCCCCCAGCAGAAGAAGCCATAGATCTGCTCAAAGACACACAATATATGCTTTCTACAGCTCACCTAAGATTGCATAAAATTGCCTCCAATAGTGCTGTCTCCATGAAAGCCTTTTACCCTAACGAATATGCAGAATTCAGACACTTGAATCTAGCGTCATACAATACACCAGTAAAGAGAAGTCTGGGCTTGAGTTGGAACTTCTTGAAGGACTCCTTTGTATTTCAGGTTAACTGAACAGAAAAACATATGATTGACTCGGGTATGTTGCACCTTTGACTATACAAGGTAAGCTTCTGCTGAGAAACCTCTCAGTCTACTAAGGACTGGGATGGACCTGTGCCCTCTGACAAACAACTGAAGTGGAGGTCCTGGAAGGAATCATCTTGTGCTTTGGATAAGATCCACATACCGCGCTGTTACACTTCAGCATCCCAAGTCTAAGGAAAAAGATCCATATTTTCTCTGATGACTCAACTGAACCTATCACAACTGTTGCCTATTTGAAGGCTATAGAATCTAATAATGAAGCCAATGTTGGATTTCTATTTAGAGAGGCTAAATTGGCTCCTAAACCTGAGTACACCATACCCAGGCTTGAACTCTGTGGGCTGTACTTGCCTTGGAGATAGCAGATTGATACAGAGCAAACTTGCCATTCACGTGGATGACACAAAATTCTACATTGACAGCAAAGTCATTACATATACAAGCAGTCAAAATGCTTCGATGTGTATGTCTGCAACCATATTGGAAGGATCAGGAAGGCGTCTAAACCTGAATAATTGTAGTATGTTCCATCCCAACTTAACCCTGCTGACCTTGCTACTAGGCCAGTTTCTGCTGGTGCCTTCGCAAAATCTTCTAGGCTGACAGGACCAGAGTTCCTACTGGATCAGTTCAAAGAGACTACCAATAATGATATGTTCAGCCTTCAGTATCCAACATTGATCCAGAGATTCTTCCTGATGTCAGCACCCTCTTCATCAAATTCGAACAGATTTGAACCCTTCTCCAAATGGTCAAGGCTTGTTCGTCATTGTAAGTTGGGAAGAAATTCTGCATCCATTTGGAAGGAACTTTTGCACCACTTAGGATGTTTATCTGACTGCAATGGAACTTCAAGCATTGGATTACAATGGGGTTGGAGACACTTTGGCCTACTGCAGCTTCTTTGACCTGGGATAGGCTATTATTTGGATTACTCCAAGAACTTACTTGAAGACATTTGTCTACCTCATTCATAAGTTAATATTTTGTTGCATTGCATGCATGTGTTTTTCTCTTTCAGGTAGAGATATCCTTCAGTGGTCATCAGAAAAACACCTCCACTTCAAGACTATTATTAAAATGAAATCCAAGGATTTCAGACATGCATTGTGCTGTCCAGCCATTCTCTTCAGAAAAAGACATATATTTAATCTATGTTCATTCATTGATTCTATAGAGATATTATAGACCTGAGACCTTGTAACACTAATGAGTCACATGGTATCAGCAGGGCCTCACCGTCCATTGGACAGTGTGAGCCCTGAGTACCAAGCGGCAGGAGCCAGGGGGAGCGGCGTAGGAGAAGGGGGCGGCACCAGAAGCAGTGGCCGGGTTCCAGCAAGATGGTGGCCGCCGCAGCGTCACCCGGTAAGACCGCGGCGGCGCCCTAATTGTGCAGGCTGTAGGGGCGACGGGGAGGCTGAAGCTGCTAACATTCCCCCCCCCCCGCTCCTCACCTAAGGCTATAGGGGCGGCGGGGCTGCAGTCTGCTAGCACCCCCCCAGCTCCTCACCTGAGGCTACAGGGGTGGCGGTGCTGAACTCGGCTAGCACCCCCCGGTTCTCTATAAGGCTCAGGCGGCAGGGGGGATTGATGCACCCCCGGGTACCAGGGATGGGAAATGGCCAATTGGGAACAATTTGGCCATTTTCACTTATGGATGACTTTTTTTTTATCAGTGGGTTAGACATTAATGACTGTGTTTTGAGTTATTTAGAAGGCGCACCAAATTGACACTGTAAAACAAGCTGTGCACTGACTGCTTTACATTGTATCAAAGTGTCATACTGACTACTTTGCATTCTACCAAAGTGTTGTATCTTTAGTGTTTTACCATTAAAAGATATAATAAAATATTTACAAAAATGTGATGGGTGTACTCAAAAATGTGTTTTTGGGAACATTTTGGACATTTTTTTTCAAAGTCCAAAAACGCATATGAATAAAGGCATGTGTCTGTGCATTTTTCAAAAATGCTTGCGTTGTTGTGCAGCACCCCTAAAAACGCTGCTAGCAGCATTTTTGGGTGCAGTAAAAAAAGCATGCTTTTTTAACATGGGCCCTATGGGAGACACATGCGTTAACGCATATGCGTTTTTGGTGAAAAAATGACTAAGTCCAAAAATTTCCAAAAAACGTCCAGGACCTCAGGGGACACAGATCCAGTTTTCTAAGGGCATAAATAAACGCATGGCCATGTGTGACCCTGGCCATACTTGTTTAGATATCGTTATGCATTTCTCCTTGGACGACCACACACAGTGTTTATGAAAGTGCTCAGCAGAGGGAGCTCAATAGTAGCTCCTTTTTATACAATATTGCAGGACTTGTAATTTGCTGTTTACTCTAGATGTGTAGAGATACGTTTGGCAAGTAACAAACTTTTACCTCTACGTTTGGCTGCTATAAACATGAAACACTGTAAAATCTTGATGCTATTCTATCGGATTAGCTGAAAATTGAGGAAATCCATTTAAGTTGAAACAGAAGACATTATTATAAAGCATATGACATTGATGACACTATTGTATGGCCTTAGAAGAACATATCAGTTGTCAAATACAAAGAGTGCAGGAAGAATAATTAGGATTTCTAACTTACTGCACTTTATTAGATGTTCTGCTTGTCATAATTGACTTTGAAAACATTGTGCAAGATCATACAATTTGTACTAATTTCTCCCTTTATATGATGTTCTGGGTACTTCTGGTTTTGCTTGCAGACCACATGCAATGAGGAAACCTTATCTACTGATGCATCCAGTTTTTCTTCTCTCCAACCTTATAGGGGTAGTCTCATGTTAATAATTTAGAATGACTTATGACAACATAAAAAAGAGCAAATTTGCAATTGACTTGATTTTTATATCTGTTGTCCTTGTACTGCTGTTAGAGCTTTTATCTCACATAGTGTACTGTATAGCTTGTTGCTAAGGAGATGAACCACCAGAGTCTGGCTGAGTGTGCACAATAGTTACAATCCTAGAGAAGATTTAATGCCTCTGATACCAATTGGCTCTAGCCAGCCCATTGTTTTCCATTAAAAGGTGGCTGCTCACCTCTCTCTTAAGGCCCTGTCACACGTGTCAATGTCGCTAGCGACATCGCTGAAAAGTGACGCATCGGCGATGTTGCCAGCGATATCGCAAGTGCGTCGTGCTGTGTGACAGCACAATGCAACTGCGATTTATCGCTGGTCGAGGGTTGACAGGTTTACAAGGATGAACGTTAACCTGTCAATCTGCAACCAGCGATTAGGCTGGTTCGCGCCGTTTGACACTGCAATAGCGATGTTGGCGGCGGTCCAGCCTACACCGCAGCAATGATCCCAGCCCAGCGAGCGATGGCTCCGCCCGCATCGCTGCGGCGTCACCAGCAACATGTTACCGTGTGATACCAAGGCTGCGATGTCGGAAGCGACCGCTCACCCGCACATCGCTTCCGACATCGCAGCCTTTGGTTGACACGTGTGAGGGGGCCTTTATTCCCTCACAGCTTATGAAATGCTGTTATCAGTCCTGCAAAATCACCAGCTCCCAATATCAGCATTTTCTAAAGCAGTTATCCCAATTACTGTTCACTTATTCAAAGGTTCTGTTATTTCTATTTGCAAATATTGTGACAACAGTAAGAAGGAGTATGAGAAAACTAACAGACGTGCACTTTTAAGAATGGTCACCATTCATTGTAAGGAGTGCTCAAGATGAAGTATGCCAGAAAGACATAGTCGCAAAAAAAAAGGAGCGTCGGCATATCCACAATATGATAAAAAGGATTTTCTTTCTTTATTAAGACATGACAAAGGGCGCACTTCTGCACTGGAAACGCATCAAGAATGTTTATTTTATGGTGGTTCCACTGTTTTAGCCATGTCTTAGAAAAGAAAGAAAATCGTTTATGTTCGTCAACAAACTGGGGAAACACTAAACCCAAAGTATGTAAAGAAGTCAGTGAAAGGTGGTGAAGGAAGTGTCATGGTTTGGGGAATATTTTCTGCTACAGGGGTTGGACCTCTCATACAGCTATATGGCAGAGTGAATGTAAGTGTGTATCAGAAATGTCTTCAACAACATGTAGTTCCTTAATTACGTTCAGCACCCAATCAGCCAGCAATTTTCATGCAGGAGAATGCCCCCTGTCACACAGCAAAATGAGTAAAGCAGTTCCTTGAAACAGAAAACATTGAAACAATGAAATGGCTATTCCAGAGTCCTGATTTAAACCCAATTAAAAACATCTGGAAAATCCTTGGTGACAAACTTATGGCCAAGAAACCACAGAGTCACAGAACTGTGGAAGAGACTGGAAGAAGAGTGGACCAAAATCACACCAGAGCAGTGTGCGAGACTAGTGATGTCATGTGGCCACAGATATGCTGAAGTCATTCTAAGGGCCATGTCACATACACAGATATCTGTGCAGAGATTGTTCGCAGATCTCTGGTTGCAGTGAAATCATGGACACATTGTTCCAGTTTGTGGCCGTGTACAAATGGAACAATGAGTCCATGATTTCACTGGAACCAGAGATCTGCGAACAATATCTGCACAGATATCTGTGTGTGTGACGTGGCCCTAAGAAAAGTCCTATACACTTCCTACTGATTGGTGACTGTTGTAAGCTTCACAAAATTTTGTTTTAATCTTTCTCTGTGCTACAGTCATTGCTGTTCTCTAATTATGATCATCACGTTTTGTGTAAAATAAAGTTTTAAGTTGATAAGGTTTGGTTATTTTGGAAAACACAGTTCTGTCGACATGGTGTTTGGCATGGACTTCATAACAAGCACTGACAGACTATTAATTTGAGACAGTAATAGAAGTTCAGCAATAGGACTACGCTACCGAATCAGAACTCTCACTCAAGGAGTACCTGTTCTTGACTGCAGTACTGTGTGCTACCTGTCATAGAAAAAAAAATGTAAAAAACATAAAGACATCTCTGAGAAGGGGATATACAGTGCCTACAAGTAGTATTCAACCCCCTGCAGATTTAGGTGGTTTGATAAGATGCAAATAAGTTAGAGCCTTCAAACTGCAAACGAGAGTAGGATTTATTAACAGAAGCATAAATCTTACAAATCAAAAAGTTATGTTGCTCAGTTGAATTTTAATAAATTTTAAACATAAAAGTGTGGGTCAATTATTATTCAACCCCTAGGTTTAATATTTTGTGGAATAACCCTTGTTTGCAATTACAGCTAATAATCGTCTTTTATAAGACCTGATCAGGCCGGCACAGGTCTCTGGAATTATCTTGGCCCACTCCTCCATGCAGATCTTCTCCAAGTTATCTAGGTTCTTTGGGTGTCTCATGTGGACTTTAATCTTGAGCTCCTTCCACAAGTTTTCAATTGGGTTAAGGTCAGGAGACTGACTAGGCCACTCCATCACCTTGATTTTTTCCCTCTTGAACCAGGCCTTGGTTTTCTTGGCTGTGTGCTTTGGGTCCTTGTCTTGTTGGAAGATGAAATTACGATCCATCTTAAGATCCTTGATGGAGGAGCGCAGGTTCTTGGCTAAAATCTCCAGGTAGGCCGTGCTATCCATCTTCCCATGGATGCGGACCAGATGGCCAGGCCCCTTGGCTGAGAAACAGCCCCACAGCATGATGCTGTCACCACCATGCTTGACTGTAGGGATGGTATTCTTGGGGTTGTATGCAGTGCCATCCAGTCTCCAAACGTCACGTGTGTGGTTGGCACCAAAGATCTCGATCTTGGTCTCATCAGACCATAGAACCTTGAACCAGTCTGTCTCAGAGTCCTCCAAGTGATCATGAGCAAACTGTAGACGAGCCTTGACATGATGCTTTGAAAGTAAAGGTACCTTACGGGCTCGTCTGGAACGGAGACCATTGCGGTGGAGTACGTTACTTATGGTATTGACTGAAACCAATGTCCCCACTGCCATGAGATCTTCCCGGAGCTCCTTCCTTGTTGTCCTTGGGTTAGCCTTGACTCTTCGGACAAGCCTGGCCTCGGCACGGGAGGAAACTTTCAAAGGCTGTCCAGGCCGTGGAAGGCTAACAGTAGTTCCATAAGCCTTCCACTTCCGGATGATGCTCCCAACAGTGGAGACAGGTAGGCCCAACTCCTTGGAAAGGGTTTTGTACCCCTTGCCAGCCTTGTGACCCTCCACGATCTTGTCTCTGATGGCCTTGGAATGCTCCTTTGTCTTTCCCATGTTGACCATGTATGAGTGCTGTTCACAAGTTCGGGGAGGGTCTTAAATAGTCAGAAAAGGCTGGCAAAAGAGATAATTAATCCACACATGTGAAGCTCATTGCTCTTTGTGCCTGAACTACTTCTTAATACTTTAGGGGGAGCAAACAGAATGCTGGTGGTTTGAGGGGTTGAATAATACATGACCCTCTGAATTAACTTTTAACGCTTTAAAAAAAAAAAAAAAAAAAAAAATTAAAAATTCTTTTTGGCTGCAGTGCATTTCCCACTTCCAGGCTGATCTACAGTCCAAATGTCACAATGCCAAGTTAATTCCGCATGTGTCAACCAGCTAAATCTGCAGGGGGTTGAATACTACTTGTAGGCACTGTATAATTCCCAAATTGAAGTTATAACTTATCCAATATGTTCAACTTCCATGAAAGTAGGATCTCTTGCAGTGATCAGATAAGTACAACAGGAAATCTGCTCTGAGAACCAGACATTAAGGCATTTGTATATTCAGAGGCGGAGAGGTACACTTTCATAGAAATCAGCTTTCTCTGTTCAAAGGATTGTCTCAGACTCTCAGGAGTCAGTAGTCAGTGGTCAATATTGGGGTTTGCAGTGATCTGATATTTATGGAAAATATATTTTGGGGCCGTATCAAAGGGACAAA